>NDXB01020235.1:8796-29780 GCA_002631895.1 Agapornis roseicollis | reverse complement strand
AAAAAAACAAGTCGGGGGGGGGGGGGGGGGGAAGAGCGGGGACGCGCTGAGGAGGCGGCGCGCGCGCGCGCCCCCTCCCCGCTTCCCGCGGGCGGGAAAACGCTCAGGGTGAAGGTGGCGGGGGGGGGAGGGGGGGGGAGGCAAAAATAAGGAGGAAATGGCAAAAAGCGGCAATGGGAAAGAGCGGCGCGACGGAGCCTGAAGGGGGGGGGGGAAGGGGTGACCCCCCCCCACATCACAGACACACACACACGCACCCCCCCCGCGCCGCTGTCCTTCCCCGCGGGGAGCTGCGAACCGTCCGCGGCGGGGGGAGCGGAGCGGAGCGGAGCGGAGCTGTTCGTTCAGCACCGCCGCGGGCACGGCGCGGCCCGGCCCCCACCGGGCTCTGCAGGGCCCGGGGAGCTTCTCCTGCGCTATGATGGGGATGGGTGAGGAGACGCGAGGGGGAGGCGGCGACGGGGCTGGAATGGACGGAAAGGGTCGACATGCAGGGAAATGACATTAAAACGCTTCCAACAGGGGCCTGCATTCACACTCACTTGTAAAGCTGGGCTCCTTTCCAAAGGGGCCATGTCCCACACTGGGACATGGGCACAGCCATTTGCTGCACATCCGGATACAAGATGCGCGCTTCATCGTGCCCAAACTTCTCATCTCTTAATGGAACCTCACCAGAAATCCAGCCCGAGGAGCTCACTCTCCTCCCTGTTACCTCTCAGGTGTTAGCAGACCCCAAAGGCTGCGCTGACTTTTCACATTTTCACCATACAGATGTGAATTAGGGGAGTCAGATTCTCCCTGAAGTCAGTCTGTGGCTCTATTGCATAGAACCAGATTGGTTTGGGTTGAAGGGACCTTAAAGCTCATGCAGTTCCAGCCCCTGCCACAGGCAGGGACCCCTTCCACTGGAGCAGCTTTCTCCAAGCCCCTGTGTCCAACCTGGCCTTGAGCAGTGCCAGGGATGGGGCAGCCACAGCTTCTCTGAGCATCCTGTGCCAGCGCCTCAGCACCCTCACAGGGAAGAGCTTGTGCCTAAGAGCTCAGCTCAGTCTCCCCTTGGGCAGGTTCAAGCCATTCCCCTTGGCCTGGCCCTACAGGCTCTTGTCCAAAGCCCCTCTCTGTCAGCTCCCAGTTGGTATTTCCACAACTGCCACCAACCAATGCAGGTCAGATAAACCATCAGGTAACTCAAGCCTTTTTCCACTGCATGAAGGGCATTTTTCACCTCCCCTATTTCAGCAAAGGCTATTTTAGAAAAAAGGGACTAACTCTTTCCCTACAAGCTTTCTGTAAACCAGATCCTTCAACTCCCACCCTTGCAACAGTAGTGCTGCAGTGTGGAAAACCACCGCTGCAGCTTTGGTCACCTACATCATCATAACACAACCAACCCCCTTTTTAAGGTAAAAATACATCCTCAGGTAGAAAACCACCTCTGGCCAAGCAGACTGCAGAGTGCTCCATCTCATGCAGAGCAAACTATTTCCACAAACAGCTTCCTGAAAGGTAAAGACAGAGAAAAGGAAAACTGCAAAAGAACTTTCCAATCGACAGCTCCCATCATTTCACCATGCTTTTAGCCAAGTTACTGTTTGCTACTTACGCAAGAGGAGGTACGTGCACAGAGCTTCACTCAGCCAAGCCTTGGGGTAGCAGCAAATTGCTCACACCAGACTGTAAAGAGAACACAGCCTTCACATCGTTTCCAGTTTAACAGGAATCAGATGAGGAGTCTGTCACAGGTTAAACAGTATCACACTACACCCAGAGACCAACTCCATCACACCTTAGGATAAGAAGCTCTACGTACTTTTAGATGTTCAGCTTGTGGTTTAAGTAAGTTTAGTACGAACAGGCTTTATTCACAATTTGACAATAGTTATCCTCTTCACAATCACAAAGTGCTGGGTTTGCAGCACTGACAAGTCTTTTGACTCTGCGTTTTCCTAGTTTTCACCTGGAGGTAAAAAGGAACACTTGATATCCAGCACTAGCTGGTACTGCTGCACCTGGATGCGCATCAGAAACACAAATCAAGACATTTTCTGGTATTTTGACCATGGGGACGGAAACCAGGAGAAATTAGAGGTGGATATGGGCTTGGAAATAAGCTAGCCCATGTCCCTGCCAATGGAACTCTGAGAACAAACCACACTCCACAGCTGCTCTGGCCACTCCCACTGTAATCAGTTAAATAATCCTTCAAAACCATATTAGCTGGGGGGCAGAGGTTGGGTTTGCTACTGTATTCTGAGCCATGAAGTTAATTCCCCAGTCATTCTTCCTTGCCTGCTCAGAGCCTTTGCTAAGCACTGATAGTCAGCTTCAACATCAGCATCTTAGGCATCTGAGCACACACAGTGCTCAGAAAGGATCACAAGACTTTGGAGCATCTTTTTTCCCTTACAGCAAGGCTGACACCACCTCACTTTAGCTCTTTGGAACACAAGAGCAGATCCAAACCAACCAAGCAAGGTGGGGAAAAGCCAAGATGCTCTCATGAAGCAGGCAGTGGGGAATATCTCTGCTGTTGCTTGGTACAAGGCTCCCTTCTACACCAGGAATTACCCTCTCCCTGCAGGAAGCAAGGCTCCCTTTATTGGACAGCAGAGGAAATCTCCACAGGGACTCACTATGGAAAGAATTCAAGTCTGGACTGATTTAACAGGACTGAATTGGTTTGCTTGGGCCAATTCATGAGGAATTAAACACAACTTGAGGCTCGTTTCAGGTAACTTCTTACCACCAAAACCCCCAGACCTGTAAAGTATCAAGCAGCAGAGATACATTGGGGTGTGCTTATTCTCCATAACCAGGGGCAAGGAGGTGAATCAGGACGGCACTACCTTCCTCGGCAGCATTCACAGAACTAGAAGGCTTCACAGTACACTCTGTCCCTGCCCTTGGTCAGGGCCAGCAGGGACAAGTCCTACAGCAGCCCTGCATCCCCACAGCGAGTGAATTCCTCAGGGCAGCAGCTGTTCCCTCTAACACGGATTAAAATGGTCTTCCCATGAAGAACCCAGCACCTTTGTCATGCGGACACCGAACACAATCTCTCAAAGAAGTCCGCTCTCTTGTGCTCCAGTGCCTGCAGGAAGCTCTGGATTCTCTCCTCCCTCATGGCAGTGCATTTCTGCAACAGTGTCCATCGGCGCAGAGAGTCTCCGTGGGATGCAACCCCCTCCTGCTGCAGCTTCTTTGCCACATAAGCCTGATCCCTTTCCATCTGCTGTCGCCTCCTTTCCTCCATGTAGGAGTCTCTGGCCTTCTAGAGTGAAAAGCAGTAGAGTGTTAGCACTTTAGCAGGCCTTTTAGCTCACTGGTGGTCAAGCAGCATAGGTTATGGAAGAAACAGCCTCTGCTTGGGCCATCAGGCTGCAGGTTAAATGAAGGGTGCCCTGCACGTGCCTCCTCCTGCTTGACTGGTTATAAAGAGATACAGAGATATGCTTCTGGACCTTCTCCTCAGGAGCCAAGTCTGCTCACAGCATCAGATCCTAGGTAAAATAGTTAAAGGTCACACAGATTGTGAAGAAACCCTCAGGAACAGCATACAAGAGGACTTTTAAACCACGGATGTACACACAATCTATCCTCACCAGTGCCACTGCAGAATCTTTCATCCTATTCACATAGCAGCTGAAAGGGGTTACAGGATTCAGAACAATCATTTATGGGGCAACTCTTTGAGCGGATGATCAGGTATTGAGCATAAAGCATGAGTGGGTTCAGCATTATTAGTGATCTAATAATGTCCTGGCTCCAAACACAGCAGGATGGGCAGGAGAAAGGTAGAGGCAGTAGCTATCCTTGCCTATCCTTCAAGGATTGGAATATTTTTGCAGAGCATCACTTTGGGATTTCTTCTTATTGCACATTTCATAACCTGCAGCCTCCAACAGCAAACACACATCTGCAGCCTCCCGTTTTAGAAAAACAAGAATAGAACTGGTCACTGCGACATAACCTCACACACACGCACACACACACACTCACTGAGGAGTGCTGGCCTTTCAAACAAGCAAGAAAGAATTATTCTAATGAGAGCCTGACTCACTCTTCACCACACTTTCCCCATGCCTCAGTCTATGCTCTGGCACTGTAAATTAGCATTTGTTGTGCTGGGAACAAGAGTGGAAATATCCCTAGCTACAGAAAGCCCAGTGAATTGATAGCACTCCACTGCTGCAGCTCTGTTTAGTTCAAATGCAGAGATCATCAGCCTGTTCCACCCTTGAACAGAGTGAAACTCTGCCTGTTCACCAGTAAAGGCTTGGCCTGACCCCTTCCATCGGGCAGCAATGCCAACCAACATCTGCACTCTCTTCCTGAATCCACCACACATCAAAATCGTGTTACAGCTAATCCTAGGGCTAAGTGGGGACCAACAACCAGCTAGGAGACTCCCTTGAGCCGCAGGCTAAGTGGGAAATTAAGACAGCCATTAAAGAGGATGCTGTGAGTTGATGGAAGGAGGATAGTTTTTGCCAACACCTCCAAATCAAGGTGATTGGGGTTTTTTTTATGTACCTTGTTAAACCTTCCATCCAGCTGCCCATCCATACTGTAACTGTCTCAAGTGTCCTGAACACAGCAGCACTCTTTCAAAGCAGACACAGCTACTGCTATATACTGTGGTTTCTCAACAAATCAACCCTGAGCCCCAGGTCCTAAATCTGATCAGTTCCTTCGAGTGAGATGTCCTCCCTTCTGCACAACTGGACTGCATCCCTTGAGAAAAGGGCAGCCTTATATACTGCAAAGTGGATCTCACAGCAAGAAAACCAACCAAAGAACAAAGCTGGACAATAAGAAACCTTGATAATAGCATAGCGTGAACACACATAGCCACAAATAAGAATGAAGAAAAGACGAGACAAGCTGAGAACAGAAGCAGCATTTGTCACCCATCAGAAATGAGCACTAGGAGCAAAGGCAGAACAGTGACCTTACTGTTCAACACTGTTCAAGACAGAGGCCAAGCTGATGTCAACGACAAACACTACTGCCTTTTTTGCTTTTCTCTTCATGCAGAAGGTGAACTGTCATTAGTTGTACTAATACAATGAGTTGCTGGTAGGAAAAGGGCAGAAATAGGAATTAGAGAGGTTAAGGATGTGGAGAACTTGGACGTTTCCAGACTGACTGGACCTGATTAAACTCACCCATAACCATGGCTGTCTATAATCTTTGACAGCTCTCGGAGGTGAACAAGGTCCCTGAAGGTAGAAAATGGCAATATAATGCCTGTCTTTAAAACGAGAGGAGCCAAATAATTAAGGAACAGACACACTCAGCAACCAGATACAGTGGAGGTAAGAGTCACCACACTGAATTCCTCCTCCTGCCAGTCACTGCTGTCTCTGCGCTATAAGCTGGTGCCCTCCCCCTCTCCCATTTCCATCAAGAGCTCCAGCTCCCAAATTTGTTTTGCTTAAAAATAACCACATTACTAAATCAGTACTAACTTGACCAGACTTATCAGCACCAGGTCAGGGAGAGCTCACAACAAAAGACCGAAGAGGGGAGGAACAATGACAGCAAGCAATAGGAACAACCTCATGTAGGCACATCTGGACCCACCAGAAGACACTTGTCCACAGTCTCATAATGCAGGCAGCCTCACTTCAGCTCTCAGAAAGGAAACTCCAAACCTACTTGTAACAAGCCTAAAAGCAATAGACTTGGAGGAAGAGCATGCAGATTCTCCCTGCTCATTCCACAGTGAACTCAGCAGTCTTTGTGTAAACCACTGATGAAGTGGTTTGAGTTGAACTGGCTGATTTTATCCTGTAGCAAATAAGGAATGCTTCCTTATTTTGTCCTGTCAGCTAAGGAGTGGAGACAGATACTTCCAGCTGGTGGAGTGAGCAATGAGTAACAGAGACAGTGGCGATGTTTTAGGTATTCCTCAAAAGAGAGGAGTCTGGCCACACACTCAGATACAACAAACCACACAGGTACAGGAGAAGCCACACACCCAACATTACCTGCTACTGAAACAAGATTACCCACACTGAATGAACAGTCCCTCTGCTCCCAGCTGGCACACTCTCACCTGATCTTCAGCACGTTGCTGTGCAGGGAACATGTTGTGTTGAGCCTTCCACCCCTCTCCAGCTCCCTTACCTGTAAAGCACTGTAGTTCATCTGGAACCGAAGGATAGCCTCACACAAGTTCCAAAAGGAATATTCTGGCCACAAGACTGACTGAAACACCAGGCATGAATGGGATGTCTGCAGAAAGCAAGATCACCAATAATTTAGTCATGTAGCAAGGGAAAAGTCATCAAGATGCAGCTCTAATGGTCAAACTATGCCAGATCTTCCACAAAGATTTTACCTAAGCTGTGTTACCAGATTCTACTTAAAATGAAATAAATACTGGCCAGGAGAGTTTGAAATTACACAGTGTAGAGTCTTTCCAATTAGTTTTTAAATGCTGGGACACCAGTCATCCATTTCTGCACAGATACCAGCAGAATTCTTTCTAATGCTATGTTGGCTTTCACAGAGGTATTTTTTATAGGCTTAAGCATCACAGACTTACAACAAAACTAAAATAGCAACATTGGACTACCAAAAGCTGAGTTAAAGGAATAAGAGATGAACTGAGGATCAGGACATGACATGACATTTAATCAAATGACATCCTGTGTTGCTCCTTGCTGCCCACTCATAGCATTTAAACTGCTTAACGAACCCACAAGGTGCACTGAATTGCTTCTAATGCTGCGTAATTCAAGTTTCCAAATTAAAAACCTATTTTTGCCATCAAGGTCCTCAAAGTTTCAGGTAAAAGTGTTCCTATGACCATTACCACAATATCTAACACTTAATGGACTCTGACTCTTAAAACTGTGATGCTACAGAAACTTAGTGTCAATTCTATACAATCACCACCATCAGGACATTTTCCTTGACATCAGAGAATCATCCTGAAAGCACGATTTCCTCCTAGTTTGGGGCCATCAGGACACACACAATTGGTAGTGAAGGGAAATTTGCACTACTGCTCTGGTGTGTGAGCTGGCAGAGCAGGAGCACAACCACACATTCTCCTTTGCTGCTCATGCTGTAATCCATGACACGGGCAAGAGTACAGGTCCTCCAAAAACACAGGGAGGAGAAGAGGTGCCTTGGAAGGCAACCACAGCTCAGACAGCTTCTGTGAACCTGCCAATTAAATAGCTTGGAATAAGAACATTTGATGTGGTTGCTTAAAGGCAGTTGGGTTTTGGCTGTGTACATGTAAGACAAATTGTTAGCCTTAAGTAAAGCAGCTCAACTCAAATGTTCTCCTGCAAAATCTGGGTTACAAACAAGTCAATAAGGCCTAGCACAGAAGAGAGAAATGGAAGCAGCTTTCAATACTGTAACTGCAAATATATGAACTTTAGATGCATTCCGAATTTACTAGGTTTGAGCTTACCAGCCTCATCATGTTGAATTGACTATGCCAGCTTTAGAACCCATCTTCTGGGGTCTTGTTTCAGTATGAAAGTCTAACAAACTTCTGAAGCCGTGACAAGTCAAGCATGTACCTTACGTGTATGTTACAGAGTTACACCTCCAGCTGGCATGTCGCAAACACGTCTCCCAGGGATGTAGAAATCTTCCTCATCCCAGGAAACATGTCGCCAGGTTAAATTAAAGCCAGGAATTTACTAACAAATGAGGAACTACCTAAATGTGAGGCACTAAGGATGAGCAATTCACGATTTCCTTAGCTGCTGTCAGCTAGACTAATTTGTGAGTTCCTATTGTTTTCAGGATGATACAGTGTCAGACTCATGCTGCAAGGGATTTTAGGCAATCACAGAACTGCAAAAAACAGGTTCCTCAGAGATGCCCCAGCACTTAGTCCATCCAAGAAGTTACCTAACCCCTGGCAAAGAGAGTTTAAGAGCCCTCATGTCAGCTCATGCCTGAAGTCAGCAGAACACTCTGATATAAAGATGGAATATGTCAAGAAGAAAACAAAGACTTTACCTGCCAGAGTAGGAAATCACTCAGTCGAACCTCTCCAGAGGTTCGAATCAGGAGGTCTGGGTCAGGGGAGTTGTTGGTGTACAGACACTTATCAAGCAACGATTCAGACACGTCACTAAGAGAGACAGAGGCATCTTATTGAGATCACTTTCCTGACCCAACAGAGGTGGCACTGCTAAATCAGAATCACCGAGGGGTCTGGTTTCTTTCTAAACACGGGACTGCAGATTAAAACTGGGTGGTGGAGCTGTACCACAGCCTGTCATCAACTTGCTTCTGATGGACACTGCTGTCTGTTCCACAGGCTATTTCAAATGTTCTTTCAGAACCCAAGGCATCCCCCGTGTGCTCTTGTGAAGGAACCAGACTATGAGGACTTCCATCTGGAGCAGAGAGCACAACAGTAACTACTCCATCTCCTTCAGGGTGGAGGAACAGTTTAGTATTCATGATTCATCTGTTGTTTGACCTCATAGCTAAGACTGCCAGCCAAGCAGCCAATTGTTGTGGCATAAAATCTGCCTTCACATTTAAACTAGCTTAAGACACAGACCTAATTTCTCTTCTGTCTTGGTTGTATATCTATCGCCATGGTAACTGCCAAAATAAAAACCAAACATTGCATCGTAGCTTTAAGTCATTTGTTCCAGTCGTACTGGTTTAATGAGATCTATTTAAAAGCCACTTGGCTTTTGAGGGGTTAGTAACAAAGCATAGGTTGGAAGAGAGGCAGTTTTCATCTATGCAGCCTCTCAGAGAAAGACAAGAGTTACCTGGGTTCGAGCAGTCCTTGTTCCACCCCCCATGCCATCTCCCTGACAGCATTGCTGATTTCATGTCTCGATGTGTATGCGAAGCAAACATTTAGAAAGCATCTGAAAAGAGAAAGATGTGAAAGCCTAACCTAAGGAAGGTCCAGCAGATGACAGAGGGAATATCTACACCAGTTACATGTGCTTGTAGGACAAAGCGCACAAAAAGGCGCAGCATGTCTGCTGAGTCTCAGCCTTCAGGCAGAAGAAGCAAGGTACCAGCTACTTCACGCTGTGTGTTACTTACTTGTTGTAGTTCCTCGTTGCTAGCACAGCTTGGGCAATCAGCTCCTGAATATCCAAGGGCAGAAGTGGCAGGTCTCCGAGGACACGGATGCATACGCCGTGTTTCTTCAGGTTCTCCCTACACCCAACAAGAAGAGTGAGGACTACAGAAAACAGATCAGTCTCTACTGCACAAGCGCCAGATCTGCCTTGTTCAACTGGATGAAGACAGGAAGCAGCAGGCACAGCTCAGAATTAGAGAAAGGCAAAATGACCAAATGTTTTTCAGATGTGGAAAGCTGCCTTAGATTTGATCATCCCAAACTGTTCATGAAGGGAAACTGGTCATTCCCCATATGAGTTCCTGAGGTACAAATGTAATCAAAGGACTAGAAAATTATCAAAGGTTAGGCATTCCTACCTGAAGTTATGAAAATCCACATAGAAAACCTGGAATACAACCATAGATTCTTGGCACCTAGATCTAATTAAAAATTAAGATGACTAATGGCTACCCACAGAGTGGCACAGCTCCTTTCTGGTGCAAGGAAAGATTAATGTATCAATGAGAGGGGTGGAGTGAACATCAGAGGAGACAGGGAATCATCCACGCCTGCTATAGCAGTATTCTGAGCAGACAGGACATTCCATGGAATCTTATGGCTTCCTGCTGCTGTCTGTCTTGTGCTACAAACTCCCTGATGAAGGGCTGTATTGGGTACAAGTAGGGAAATGGCCTCTTTGAATCACAAGAGTATTGCAGTGTTTAGGTAGCCCTGATCTTCCCAGCTCCTGCCAGCACATCCAAGCTATCCTATCCCTCCTTCTAACTGTGCTCCTTTTCTGCCTTTCAAATTTACTTTCACCAGATAAGGACCCCTTCTGTGCACCAGTAAGGCATGGGGAAACCACCATATTCACTCAGTTACTGGGCAATACAGCACTGTAACACTCCTCCCTGCTCACCCAGACCTCTACTAGTTTCATCTACTCACAGTATATTAACTAGTTCTCCAACTCCAACCAGTGATTTAACACACTGTGTGCTCACATGTAGAAGTCTCAGGTTACCACAATTCAAGTGGCTGAGCTGAACTCTGATCTGCCAAGAATATTGTGACAGTTTAAGACCAGGCTTTGAGACTTCAGGGAAACAAGGCACAGAGCATCTTGTGCTAAGCAAGAATTCCTAATTGTGCTGTGCTTATTCAAAAGCTGCGTTGTCCCAGCTGCTTGCATGGGATTGTTGCAGTGAGCCATAGGATATAGACACAACTCCAGAGTGCATGGGGACTGTGCCCACTCAGGAGCTGTACGTCTCATCTGGGTGGGCAGAGTCCCTCAACCCAAAACTCTAGCTGGAGATAAAGGCTTCCTTCATTTAATCCATTTTCACAACTAGTAACATCCCTGTAAACAACTCCTAATCATGTTCTGCTTTAGTTCCACAATGCGGGATACAGACATGAGAAGATTCTTACTGTTCTTCCAGCAGGCGGCTAAATTTCTGCCTTGCCAAATCCATTAGTCCATCCACCTCCTCCTTGGAGCGTTTAAAGTTCTCAATACTAAAGGCATAAACAGTGACCTCCCGAATGCCAAGGTTTAAACACCACCGCAGTGTCTGCAAGACAACAAAACAGAGTGAAAAACAGAAGCCAGATGAGCAGACTCAGACAATCAGGTCAGCAAGACCCAGCTTCCCCACTGCTATAACCTTCCTGTTATTTTCCACTATGCTAAGACTGGATTATAAGAAACAATCACAGAAAGCTGCCAATAAAACCTACTTGATGAGAATTTCAGATTCATTTTAAAGAACACAGAGAAAATAGCACTTCTACAGATGAGAATCTATAACAGATATGGGACTAATCCAGCCAAGGGAAAGCACCTCTTGCAGATAACACTATGAATTATTTAATACCATACCTTTCAAAATCTTTTCAAAGAAATTCAACTTGTTTCACAGAATTAAAAGCCTCAAGATCTGCAAGGTGGATATTTTAATCGAGTGCAAAACAGAGGGGAAAAAAATAGCTGATGAGAATGACTCTGCAAGATAGCAGACAGACAGGAGATGAAGCTGGGAACCCTGATGACTAACATCAGCTCCAAGCACAGACCCGACTCCAGTGAGGAAAAGAAACACAACACATCAGGAAACATGGCTCAAGCTTTCAACACACAACTCAAAGGCAGCACACGTCCTCCCACCTGAGCCAGCTTATCAAAGCCTTGTGAGTGCCCCTGCTGCCTCTCCACGTGGCACTTGCGGGCGTAACGGCGGTTGCCATCCATGATGAAGGCCACATGCTTGGGCATTGGACCTGCCTGGAAAATGAGGAGAAACCCAACAGAGCAAACAGCTCAGCTGGCATCTTGCACTGCAGAGAGTTTAGTGCCACCATTCCTGGCAGCACTGCCTGTTTGTAGGATTGCAATGTTATCTCCTAGATTCAAGTCTGGAGGTGGAAGGAGCACAATGCTAATGACCTCTTTGCTAACCCCAGTTTAGGCTCTCTAAAAAGCATGTCAGTATTGACACCTGCCTAAACTGAACAGCAGCTTGGCCCTCCCTGTTTCTGTCATGTAACAGAGAGCTTCCATAAGCAGCAGTGACACAGCTACCTCTCTGCAGCCATGGGGAGGGTGCACGCAGGGTTATGCTGCTGCTATTGCAGGGCATTCTCACAGACACTTCAGAGAAAACACAGGAAGTCATAAGACCTTCTCCCAGTTGAGTATTCTTTTCCATCAGGTCTGCACAGACCCTTTCACAAGGACAACATCACCAGTCTCAAGACTCTGCTGAGCAGAAGAATCTTCCGGGAACTGGTGAGTTGTTATTCTAATCAAGAGAAGCTCTGTTTCATTTCTTAAGACTCACAATCTGAACATCTTGCTTCTCTCCCTTCTCCTTCCATGCCCTGCCTTCATCAGCAGGGACCATGGAAGTCTGGGAGTGTAAGCTCATTATTGGCAAGCACTGCCTAAAGCCTTGCTCATTTGCAAGGCTCAGCTTAAGTAATCTCCTGTCCTTGAATGCTAAGGGATGTACATCCAGTGCCAGCACCAACACATACCCTTTCTAGAACACTGCCTTTCTAGAACAGAGCAGCCCCAAAGGCCGTTCCACTCTGCACAATGAGGAACCTCCCAATCCCTTACCACAGGTAACCAAATTAATTCCTTACCTTAATGATGTTGGCACAAAATCTCTCTATGATGGTCAGCTCTCCCTCTCTGATCCATGACATGTTTTACCAAGAGCTCCTTTTCTTTTTCAATGGGAAGATGAAAATGAAAGGGTTAGAAGAGTCTGAGCCCAAAGCAACACTGCAAATGATCACTTTAGAAAAATAAGCTTTGACTAACTGCTTTGGAGCCCTTCTATCATCTGTGCAAGTACTCTGATAAGCAGAAAATGGGGGAGCTCAGAAATGAGCACTGGAATTTTCCAGCGTGTGTCAGCAAAGTGGATTCTTTGGATTCTTTTTCCTTCGGTAACAAGGAGAAAACCCACATATTGCATCTTCCAGCCGAGGTGCTGGTGGGTCGGGACAGACCCACTGTTTGGGCAACCACCAGGAACGTCACAGGGTGGCAGCAGCACAAACTGACCTTCAATGCTTTTGTATTGGGAGCTGCTGGAAATCCTTCAAATGATGCAACCCTCTACACCACCAACTACCCTGCACTTGTGTCACGACTGATACTGCTTTTCCTTCACAAGGAGCACTTTCAGCTCCAGAGCTGTAGAAATACTGGGGGGTTTACCACATTATCTGCGTATCAAATATCAAGATCTGGTTTGAGTTATCAAATCTGCCGAGCTTCCACATTAACATTCAGCTCAGAACACTGAGAATGGGGGCAAAGCAGCTTTGAAGAGAGAGCTGTGGGGGCAACAGTCCAGCTCCAGCCACCCATCTAGCGACCAGAATAGACTCAAATTACACTGACTGCATTAGTTTTCCTCGGGGCCTCCTCCCTCAGGAAAAGATGTTTAGCCATAAACGCAGCCACAAAACATTAAGGCAAGAACTGCTGAACCTCGGTCTCTGTTACTAAAGCTCTTAACTCTCCCCTTGACCAGCTCGGTCTGAACACACGTCCTTCTTCCACCGCTGTCAAAGCAATCCACCCTTCACATGCAGCTTCACACAGCCACCTTAAGGAACAGCCTTCACACCGGCGCCCTGGGCCTGCAAACCGAGGCAGAGCACCGAGAGAGGGGCACGACTCGCTCCCGCCCAGCCCAGCCCGCGGGCGCAGGCCCTTCAGGCCGCAATCCCTACCCACAGCAGGGGCGGAGGCAGCGGGGGGCAAGGCCGCGCCGAGCGCCCGCTCTGGGGGCGGCCTTCAGGCCTCTCCCGGCTCCCTGAGGGGAGGGAACGGGCGGCCGGCGGGTGACACCCGTTGGAAGGAGCCACCAACCGCCGCATAACACCGAACAGCAGCACAGCCCCAAAGCGCTGCCCAGATCCCGATCCCGGTCCCGGTCCCGGTCCCGGTCCCGGTCCCGGTCCCGCCACCGCCCGTTACCTCTGCCGGCGGCGCCGCCTCAGCCTTCCCCGGAGGCTGACGTACCCTTCCGCCTACGTCACCCTCCCGCGCCCAGGGCTGGAGGCGTGCGCAGGCGCCCGTGGCGCAGGGCGGGGCAGGCGGCTGGGGCTGGTGCGCAGGCGCAGTGGTGCAGTGAGGGGACGGCGGGAGGGGTCTGAGGGGAGCGGGCGGCGGTGACGGAGTGTGGCCGGGGTCGGAGCTCTGCGGGGTGAACGGGGAGGGCTTGGTTTTGAGGCAGGATCGGTTACGGGGGGGCTGAGGGCGGACAGGGCCGTGCCGGAGTTGGGGCGTGCCGGGGCAATTGGGGTGTTCACAAGCTGAGGGTGGGACTGGGGTGCTAATAGGGCCCCGTGGAGCAAGGCCATAGTGGTAATGGGGGCTGGTTGTGGGCTGCAGGTTGGGGTATCCCCATTCCCTGTGCACAGACAGTCCCAGTTTGGGTCTGGGCTCCTCAACCGCAGAGGAAGAAGATGACAAGAGTAACCACACAGAAAACATCACCAGCAGCCACTGCCCATGGTCTTTATTATTATTATTATTATTCCAGAAAAGAAAATAAAAACAACACATTTTACATAGTTGGTACAAAACCAAATTCAAATAAACAGAGGGGTTAAAACCTGCAGCTGCAGGGACTGGGGATCCCGCTACAGGGACTCCAATGGGAAACCTCTTTGGGAAGCACCCACCCCGGTTGCTCCCTCCCTCCCTCCCTCCCTCCCACTTCATAAACCCCCAAGAGTCTGACCCAGACACGCTTTGGTTGCTAGCAGTAAACATGGATTATTACATTCTTCTGTCTCCTCGTAGACAATCGTGTGAGTCGAGGCTTTTGCACCCGGGGACAGCCCCTCGTGAGGGACGTCTTCTCCTCATCGTACATTCAAACGCTCCCGTGTTCCAGCAGGACCCTGAGTGTGCAGCCTTACTGGCCCCTAATGCATAGTGCCCAGCGCCTGCGAGCCGAGCGTGGGCAGGGGGGGTGATGATGCAGCAATTTAGTTCATTATTGTCAAGACACGGGAAGAGCCACCATGGGAAAAGCAAGGAGGAGATATGACTCAAGGCCACCTTCTCCAGCATCGCTTCCCGTTACAGATAAAACTCCCTGTTTTCTTGGATCCCGGTGCCACGCTGGCTCCGGGGGGGGAACCTGAGTGATTCTCTAAGCCATTTACTTCAGCCTAGGATGGGTGGTTACAGAGCTCCTGTCCCTTGCAGCTCTGTGTGGGGACAGTACATGGAGGACATCCTCTCTCCCTCATCCATAACCTATTGGATGCTTTGGCTACATATTTTTTTACCTTTTTCTTCTTTTTTCCATTTTACTTTTGTAAACAATAATCAAGGAGAATACTGAGAGAAATAGGAAGTTTGACAGAAGTCTTAACACGCACTATAGACATCTAGCAGAAAAACCACCAAACCATTAAGAAACGGGGCAAGGTAGGGGGGGAAAGGTCCTACACGATTCTTGAAGACAGAATTAGGGGGGCAGCAGTTTTCCTGCCACAACCGAGGTGCCAGGGGAAGGCCAACAGCCCCCAACAACACGGCAGCAGGGCTGAGGCGCAGGCTTAGACGCGCAGCCCAGTGCACTCTATTGCATTTACCCCGTTCAGCCAAAAGCTGTTTTGCTGAAGTAGTTTTGTACAGATCCCGTTGCTAGTCAAGAACTTATAAAGTCCTTCCCCCCACCCTCCCCAAGAAGAGACCACCACCTCACCATTACAACTACGGGAGCAGGGCAAGCAGCCGAGGAGCCGCTCTCCATCCTCTGTGTGCCACAGGGCAGAGGAAAGCCTCAGAGGGGTCACTGAGCTCCAGCAGCCTCAGTAAGTCCCATCTGTGAGGATGCAGTAGGTGCTCCTAACCTGCTCCAGCCCTGCTCTGTACCTAAACCTATGCTACCTAAAACCCAGCAGAAACAGCACCCGTGTCCTGACATGCCAGCACAGGAAGGCTCCAGCCAGCCCCCAGGCTGCAAGTGGAGTGTTAATGCCCCAAAACCAGGGATCCAGAGTTTCCCCCAGCCATCGTGAGACAGCATTTGGGAGAAGCCAGGAAGGGAGAAGAAAGAGGGAGCAGTTGTACCTCCCTTGGACTTGGGTCCACCTTGGCACCAGGTCCTTTGTCCCAGGAGGTCACAGCAGCCCTTTGCCTGAGGCCGAGTTAGGACAGGGCACACTGAGGGTTATCCTCAATCCCAACAACCTTCCTGGCCACTGTCTGCTCTTGCCATGTCCCCCTGAACAGGCTGAGACCCCCATCCTGGCTTTCCAGCCCCCAGCCACTCAGCACCAGCCTGCTGGGAGCCTGTGCAACATCCCAGCCCGAAGGCAATGGGAGGACTTGGACATGGGGCAGACTGGAGTGTTCCCATTGAGACAGCAGGTAGGGGACACTGGAGCAGAAACAGAAGAGAGAAATGGAGGACAGTCCTCAAAAGCCACCAGGCTGGGAGAAAATCTGGAGTTGAGGAGCCAAAATGGGCTCTAGCAGCTGTTCCCATGGCACTGCCTGGCTTCTCCATCCCCACACACTGATCTACAGACCCAAACTCCTCCTCAGTCCATGGGGAAGGGAGAGAGACTCTATTAAATCACAGTTAAAAAGCAAACAAATCCCAAACACACCAAAAAACACAACTGAAAAGCTTGACAACGTCAGTCCACCTGGCAAACATCCAGTGAGGTAGATCTACACTTCCAATACAAACTTGGTCATGTTTTTGTGCTGTTAGAACAAAACCCTCCTCTCTGTCCAGCACTGGGCTACAGAAACATTTTATCCCTGAGATTGCTTGAATACCTGAGAATAACTTGCAGGAATTATGTCCTTTCTCTCTCTTTTTTCTTTTTTTTTTTTTTTCCTTTCTTTCTCTAAGTACTTGGAAAAATCCTAACTGATGCAGTACAGTTGAGCTGAAGACAAGGTTGGATGTCAGAACTGGGATTGTGATCTGAGATTTTTGGTGGAGCAAAGCAGGATGAACTTCNGGGAATTATGTCCTTTCTCCTTTTTTTTTTTTTTTTTTTTTTTTTCCTTTTTTTTTTTTTTTTTTTTTTCCTTAAAGATTAAAATATACAAAAATACAAACCCAGAATATTTATATTAAAAAAAGAACAAAAAAATACCACCAAAGACGACAAACAAACCCAAAGATACGTCATTCACGCACGTCCTAGTGCAGGTTTCACTTGGTGTTGGCTTTGACATGGACCAGGGGAGCTGTCCACCGGGGCAATAAATAAAGGCAAGACTTTGGGGGGGGGGCCGGTGGGGAGGGAGGACAGCAGCAGATAACAACCAGGGCACCTTTTCCCTCTGCCCCTGGGGAGGCTCAGCCTGGGAGTATGGGATGGGCAGGAGGAGCAGTGATGTGGTTTTGTCCTGCATGGGTTTAAACCATGGCTGGACCTGTGTGAGCAGAGGATTCTGTCCTCAGCCTCCAAGGGAAACGCTGCCAGCAGCATCCCTGGGAGCTGGCTCTGCCCCATGTCTCTGGTGCCCGACACTTAGGGAAGAGCATTTCTGCTCCGTGAAGCCCTTGTACCCCCCAGCTCCGCATTTCAGAGGCAGGGAGAAGCTTTAGAGGGGAGGAGCTGGCTGCATAAACCACCTTGTGCTCCCTGGGCTGGCACTTAGAGGAAGAGGTAGGGGGAAAATAAAAGTGTTTTTCTTTCAATGGGATCTTCCCCAGGCTGCAGCTCGCAGCCCAAAGCAGGCAGCGTTAGCCCAGACCCCAGAGATGCCCCATTTCCTTCCAGACTGAGCCCAAATCTGGGCTCTGCTGCTTTCAGCAGTGGGGCAAACACAGAGAAACTGTAAATCCCCAGATCGATCTGCAAGTGAGAAACTACGAGGGGACCCATGGGGCCAGCCCACAGCATCTCCCCAGTGCTCTGCAGCCAGCCTTCCCCTCTTGGCCTTCCTCCTTGCAGCAGAGAGGAAGAGGAGTGGGTCCTCTGCCACTCATCCAAGCCATGCTAGAGCCTGTTTGAAACTCAGGAGAACAAGGAGCCATAAGCTCCTCCCTGAGGTGTTGCTTCTCTGCTCCTCCTCCCAGAGACACCATTGCCTGGCTTCCTTTAGGAAAAGAATAATGTTGGATCGAATACTGGTTTGGTTCTTTTTAGCTGGAAGAGGTGTGTTGGGCCCTGCTTCCCCTATGTTTGGAACAAGCCATCCTGATTAAAGGCAGAGCTTTTCCCAGGCTGGGAACAGGGGGAAAAGGTCTGTGCAGGAACACCAGGTCCCTGCCATGAGCACTGCTGCCTTCCCTCCCCAATCTTCCACCCTGCCATCCCTCCTCCGAGCCCCTGCAGCTGCCCATTGCCTTGCCAAAGCCTTTTCATCCCGGTGGAAGCCCCCTTCTCCCTGCCGCCCTCCATTATTCCCGGGTTTCGGGGAGGAGGGCCGAGCTGTGCATGTCCTCCTCCTCTCGGAAGTAGGCAGGTTTGCCCTGGGAGCTGGGGGACTGCTGTGCTTTCACGGGGCAGTTGGCGACCATGTGGCTGATGCTCTGGCAGAAGTGGCATTTCTTGGGCTGCGGTGGGAGCTTGCACTCTTTGGCATGGTGATCCAGCCCACCACAGTTGTAGCATCTGGGGGGGGGGGGAGGAGAGAGATTCCAGGAGGAGAAATACAAGGAGGTGGGATGCTGCCATTGGCTGTGCTTGGGACCCATCTGGATCCACAGCCAGCACAGGGCTTCTAATGGGTGGCTGCTGCAGGGATGTGGGGTAGGCTCTTTGGGGGTGAAGAGTGGCCCTGGGTTTGGTCCCCACAGAGCCCCATCTCAGCCAGTTTGGGCCTGGCTCAGTGGTGTTGCTGGTACCCAGGAGATGGCAGCAAACCCCTGCACTGAAACCAAGCATAGGGACAAAAAACAGGGATGCTGGGGGGGCTTCCACCTCTCTGGCTCCATCCTGGTTCTGGCTCCTGTGCCTACAGACCCTGCACCCAGAGTTCCATGCTATGGACCAAAAGCCTGCAGCAGAGCAGGAACAGGCAATAGGACAACAGCTCAGTTCCAGGGACTGTGGCCACCAGTGCTGGGACAACCCCAGATGTGTTTCTCTTGTGGCTGTACCCTTGCAGCACTCATCCCCTCAGGTGCTACAGAGCAGTGTGGGCAGGGGAAGCTGCTGCCCTGTGTGCATTTGAAATCCTGCATCCATCTAGGACAGCCACAACCCTTTTCTCTTTCCTCTTCCTTTCCCATTCCTTTCTGACTCATTTGAGAACTCACTTGTGTGTGAAATGCCAGGTTGGGTGGGCAGCATCCACTGGGAAAGCCAGGATAAAGTATATTGGGGCAGCCAGGATGGAGAGGATGCGAGAGGAGAGGGGGGGATGGAAGGCTGGCCACAAGCTTGCCCTGGGGCTCGCAGCCTCACCATAGGAGATGCTGCCGGGACGTCCGGCCGTTTCCTTCTCACAAGGAAGGGTTTCTCTCCAAGAAAATTACCCGTGCCCAGTGCAGATCCCCCGGCCGAGGGCAGCAGCCGCCCGGGGTGTCCCTGACCTCTGCCCTTCACTGCTGCTTTGCTGCCCTTTCCCCACCAAGCTGCATCTGCCACTCATTAACCACTAAAGGAAGCTGCTTTCCCAAAGGAAGGCTCACTGCCTGCCCCACCGGACCCAAACCCATCCCCATGCTGCAGGCAGCATGCTGGGCAGCTCCTGATGCCCACAGGGATTAGACCCTGCCCTGGATTGAGCCACCTCTTACCGGTCTCCTTTCGATCTGCGTTTCTGGAGGCTCTTGCCCTTGGGTCTCCTCTCGCTGCCGATGCAGAAGACGCCTCCCGGGCCGGTCACCCGGATGGACTCCAAACCTTTGGATGACTTCTTGAAGGTGAACTCAACAGCTTCACCCTCCTTCAGGCTGCGGAAACCCTCCATGTGGAGCTTGCTCTGGCGGGGAACAGGGAACGGATGGGGGTCAGCACAGAGCCGGGGGTCCACCGGGCACACAATAAGCAAACACCTCCTGTGGCACAAGAGCTGACATCTCCCTGTGACCATTGCTTGTAGATATCACTTTCATCTGCACCTTCATCTGCATGAAGTCTCTGGAGCCCCATTTGATAACACAGAGCCTTCAGTGAGCTGAGGCAGCTGGCTAAATGGGGCTCACTGGTTTGGCAAGCAAGGGCCAGCGAAGCCAGCTCTGACCCAAGCATCAACAGGGTTCGCTTCAAAATGCTGACTCAGCACTCCAAAACAGCCCCTTGTTCCCAAGAACAAGCAAGAGCTGCCCCTGCACCTCCTGACACCCGGGGCTGGGGCTGCTCGCAGGGAGGCACAAAGCATCATTATAAAAAGACAAAAGGATCTCAAGGCTTTGCATAGGCACGTACAGGCCTGCTCATGGCAGGACCCATAGCAAGGCCAGGGGACTGGAAGCTGGCACTGCTGGCCCAGGGTCCCAGCCCAGCCAGCCCCTTTGCTTCAAGCTTTTCAATTACCTCCAATAATTCATTAAGCAGCTGTTTGGCCCTGGATTGTCACTGTGGGGAACATCTCCTGTCCCTCCCAGGGTTGCCACATTGGTCATCACAGTGCAATTTAACCTGAGAGCTCAGAAAGACCCAGGCTGGGAAGGGAGGTGATGAGATGGCTAAAAAAATCCACTCCACTTCCACAAGTCCTGCCTATGGTTGGAAATAGATGATCTTTAGGTCCTTTCCAACCCAAACCAGTCTGTGAGTCTATGATTTTAGCAACAAATTTACAAGGAGCTGAGCTGAACGATGCAGCCAATACATCTCTTGCCCCCCTGTACCAGCAAGTGCTGCCTTGAGCATCAGTGCAGGACCACTGCATCCCGGCAGGGATCCAAGCAGGGCTTTTGCTCCAGTTCTTAGCAGAGCTCGCAGGAGCAAAGAGTTAAGAGGGATTTGCTGGCAGAGGGAGGAGCAGCTCCAGGGGCTCGGGATTCAGGCTGGGGATTCCCGGCGCCAACGCCTGCGCGGCTGCAGCGGGACCCTGCATTTATGAATGGAGCATCTCCCCCATTCATCCCGGCGAGTTCCCGTCACGTGGGCCACGGCCGCCCATTCTTCCCGCACCGAGAGCCTCCATGCACACGCTGCTGGGTGCATGGCCGGGTCCCCTCTCCCATCCCAAGCTCACCAGGACCCACGGCTCATAAAAACAAAGAGGGAGGAATTGGAGCTGTTGGGGTTTAGGAATGATTGGTTTTCAGCGGGATCTTGCAGGACACGGTGCATGTGTCCCGGGGTACACGAGGAAACTGGGAATGCAGCCGAGAGCTCGAGGAACAACCCTTGAGACCCCTTTTTCTGCTTTTGCCCCCCCCCCCTGAATTTGCCCCCCATGCACTGACTGTAGGAGATGTCGATCTTGTCC
>NDXB01020234.1:182990-234850 GCA_002631895.1 Agapornis roseicollis | reverse complement strand
ACAGTTCCCTGCACAGGACAAGCACAAAGTTTCCCCCCTCGCTCTTCGGCTCTGTCAGCAGACCACTGTGAACATGTAAACTAATAAAACAGGCTGCATAATGCAGATATAGGAAAGTGGAAAAAAATGTTCCTGTTTGTATCATAAAAAGAGATGTTTGGTGGGGTTTTTTTTACATGCATATCCCAGTACATCTGTCATATGAATCATGTTCAGGAGGCAACAGGACTTACAGGTTTTCCACTAGCGGATATTTTTTCTATCCTGTGAAACTGGTGTACTGCAAAGCATACCAAGTATGTGCTCATGGGAACTGATTTTTCAAAAGTTGTCCGATTCCAGTTATTGCCTAGCTGTACAGTTTGCTGCAGAAATGGAAAAATAATTAATGTGATTTTTGGAATTGCAAACGCATGCAATACGTCTTTAAATGCTGAAACTACATAGGAATCATAAATCACCTCTCCAGATTCAGCTCTTCTGGCATCCCAGTGCTGATGGCATGAGAACAGATAAAATGTTTTTGTTGTTTTTTTTTTTCTGCAATACACAAAATAGGACTTTGTTTTTCTGCACTAAAAACCTTTACCTGGTTCTAATTTTCATCGAGGATTTGAAATCATTCAGATGCACAGGCATTTTGCCAGCAGTTTTCCAGTGTATGCTAGTGTGTTTTGTTCTTGAAATAGTTGTATAAAACAACATCACTTTGGACAGGTTAGAGAAGAGGCTGTATTCTCTCCTCTCTTAAATATATGCATCCTGTAGGAAGCAGGGATTGCAGAGGTGCTACTTAAGATAAAGACAAGCCTAATATATTCTGAACTTGTTCAGTACAAATTAGCACTGCTAGTTGGTGGATTGTTTATCTGTACATAATGTTTAGTGCTGATCATAGTTTTTATATTTTAAATACCATTCCTGATTTTCCCAAATGTCCTTAACTCTCCACTGAACTCTATGACCAAACCTGCAACCTGTTCTATGTGATTCATCCTCTAAATATTTACTTAGAATCATAGAATCATCATAGAATCNTAGTGCTGATCATAGTTTTTATATTTTAAATACCATTCCTGATTTTCCCAAATGTCCTTAACTCTCCACTGAACTCTATGACCAAACCTGCAACCTGTTCTATGTGATTCATCCTCTAAATATTTACTTAGAATCATAGAATCATAGAATCATAGAATCATAGAATCATAGAATCATAGAATAGTTAGGGTTGGAAAGGACCTTAAGGTCATCTAGTTCCAACCTCCCTATCTGCTGTTGCAGGTCTTGTAATTTCTTTGTGGTTCTGACTGGATGACTAACTTAAACAGGATAGAAGCAAACAACATATAAAAGATACTAACCTTCTACTAGATACAATACTTCATGAGATGTGATTTTTACAAATACAATGTAAATAAAGCACAGATAATGAACGTTAGAGGTAATATGAGCATGATTCCATGACCAAAAAAATACCAACCCTTTTCACAAATATTTTTTTTCACAGAGATATTCACAGTCTACTTTTATGTTATTGGACTCATTTTGCCTCTATTTTGGTATATTTTGTTCTTTCAACAAAGTCAGAACTTCACTAAAAGAATAAAATTTAACTCCAGTGAAAAATGCAAATGAAATATACGAGTTTCTGAATTTGCTGAGTTGATTTCGCAGTGCTGATTATAAAGCTCCACACCACAAAGACTGCTGCAGGATGTGTCACACACAGAGTGAGTGCATTTACAAGTGATTACATTTCCACCCATTTAAAAGATTTCCCAATAAGCTTTCACTGCTAAGAACAGAGCTACAGACCTTGTGAGTGCACCATATGAAAAAATGCCCTGCCTATCATCTGTTAGTCAAACCTGAGTATGAACCCAGTATAATATACATTTCCCTGCTTGTACTTGGATTTTAGAAGACTAATCAACAAGTGATAGCTAGCTTATTTTTGTATGTCCATATTAGAGGCAAGGTGCGCATGTAAAGATGCAAAGATGTAAATCTCAAAACTGACTAAACCTTCACAACATCTAGCTTCATCCCCTCACTTTCCTTGCCAGTCCTTGCCAGTACTCTCACTTATCTGAGGTCTGCAAGGAGAGGTACAGCAAGTATTTTTCTTTCATTTGTTGTTCAGCAAAGTGCCTGGTGCTCTATCATAGAAAGATTTTTAATAGCAATAGGTCAGAACTTTAAGTTTGCAAAGAGTCTGGGAGGCAGCTGTAGCAGATTGGTAATAGTTCTGGAGCTGCACTGCTAAGGGATAGTTAAGGTTTGGGGGACTCTTTAAATAAAGCAGTACACATTAAAGCAGACCTTTTTTTTCTGGATGAGGGAGTGATTTGGAAGACACAAATGTCAACTAGCCTGGAGGCTGGAAGCTCTTTATTTATTTCTCCCTTTTTTTATATTTTTTTACTTGGCACTTTATTTCCCACTTCAGAACGTATCTATTAGAAATTATACACTGGACTACACATTCAGTTAAGCTATTCATTAGAAACTCTCTCAGATGAAAGCCATTCAATCTTCTTCCAGAAGGCCCAGAGGTAAATAATTTATGCCATTGAGTTTCATAAAAATCTTGGAATTTGAATCACCAGGTCCAGAAATAGATTAGTTAGGAAATTGTATTCATGGTGGACTGACAAATGTCCACACCCATGATCTGATAGAGGGGATTTTAATTTCTGTATTATTAAAAGTAATCCTGGACTTTCTTGCTAGAATGATCCTTTGCCATCAGATTATGATCAGCAGACCCTCACTTTGGATTGTTATGTTGTTCCAGTGAATATTTTGGAATTCCGTCTGGGAAGCAGCTGTCTTCCAAAGCGTTCCTTCTCAGAGTCCACCTGGTTTACCATTACCTATTTATAGTTAGTGAGGGATGCTTATCTAGAATATCTGAACAGGGCCAGCTAGCAGAAGACAGAAGAGATGTTTTGTTACTGCTTTGAATTTGGCTCTGTGTTGCCATGTTGTGCGCTTGTGGACCACTGGGATTCCTAACCAACTGTCCAGTCCTGTTTTATGGAATATCTATTAACCATTCACTTTACAGTGTCTGGATACCACAATCTGTGAATATGAAAGATCTGTGATCCATGTTACTTTTCCAGTGCCTTTATAATAAGAACCATTCCACTTAGGCAGCAGAGCTGGGAAATACATACCTGTACTGGCATGTTTGATAGTGCTTTGTATGTGTCTTGATGGATGATAGATATGTTGTAAGTTGCCTTTTTGTTGGGCTCGTCAAAGCAAGGAAAAGATTTCCGTGCATCTGTCGGCTCATGATCTGTAGCCGCAATGCTCCTTAAACAAACAACACATTGGCAAGCCTTCATTACATACCTTTTAAATCCTATCTGCAATTTCTAAGCACAATTTTAGCAATATCATAAACTAAAGTCAACTACATATATTTGTATGTACTTGTCCATTCATAAAAGCAGGGGACATCAGAAATGCAGAAGCTGGCATCATATAGGCACGTGTAACATGTATACCCCAAAGTCTGTCATCAACATTCTCTAGGTTTCAGAGCAAAAGCTAAAATCCACTGCTTATCATCAAAAATTTTTAGGAGCCAGGCGATAAGTTAGGAATGACCCTTCATGGATGCTAAAAATTTTGCTCACCTTCCTAACGAGCTTTCCTACTGATTTATGTGTCTAAAAAATAAACTACTGATGTTATAATCTGAAAGAAAATTATGGTCATGGTATAGGGATGCTTACTTTAGTCAGTCCATGTGACTTAAATCTTTTACCCACTAGAGCAGATGTTGGGATTGGAGTCCTCCTGACAAGACACTTTGGAATTGCATAAGTGCCCCTAAAATCTCATCCTATTTGTGTGTTTCTTTATTCTGCAGTTATCAATTACCTTTTTCTGCTGGTGCTTCTCTGATTCCATCAATAAAACTGCTGGAGGAAGCATGTAAAGTTCAGCTGAACATCATAGTATGTAACTGATGCTATGCTCGCTGCGTTGGGGGGCTTAGGAAGTCATCTCAGTTATTCAAAAACAACTGGAGGAGCTAGACAATAAAGGTCACATAAAAAATAAGGTGAAATTTATGATCTTTCATATCATGTGATTACTTCTCACAGTGACTTCAGGCTCCCACGTACAGTAGCACGGCATATTCTCCAGTGATTGATGGTGAAAGGGATCACAGATGCTTCTTCAATTAATCTGGAATGTTAGGCATTTTCTGACAGCACTTGTACAGCTGCTCTAACAATATTAAGGTAGTTTTTCTTTCCAAAAAGTAATTAAAAGTGCGCATCGTAAATTACTGATCTGCAGCAATCCTACAAGTTCACTTGACAAACAACTTTTCAATGTTTCTCTTGCCCTTGGCATTCCCTTTGACAGTTAAAGACTAAACTGGTCTTTAGGAACTTGTAGCAGAAGGGTCATTTACAAGCCTGATGGAGGTAATATGTCTGGGTTCTTTGTATCCATGTTCATAGGAATAGTAACTCAAAAGTTCATGGGCAGAAAGCGTAATGAACATTCACCTTAACATAACTTCAGGCTCAACAGAGTTTCTTTTTTTTGCTTGGTAATTTTTTTTCTTTATGTCACCCTCTACTTTCTGTAGGATTTAAAAGCTATTTCACAACTAAGTTAACTTAAGTCCCCAGGGCAATGCTTCACAGCTATTGCTTAAAAAAATTGGCTCTATGTTTTGACACATTTATATCTTGTTCCTTCAGACTGATAACACTGTGATATCTCTGTTGATTTATAAGGTGATAATCCATCTATCCTCATATATTTGTAAAGGCAGACAGCCTCCACATTTGCTGACTTGTGCATCAGCAGTGCAAAACCTTGTCACTAGGGGATAGATGGTAAGTTCAGGCTACGTCATGCATAGACGTGGCACTAGAAACATAAAATGCCATTTCCTTTTACACTGTATAATGTAAATTTTGGATAAGATTTTCTTCATTGCTTGGTGGCTTCTGCCCTTCTACTTGCTGTTGATGTCCAGACCTTTAAATGTGAACTGGAAGTGACAGTTGTAAATATCATAGTAATAAGGAATGAAGATCTGGCTGAGATTACATCCAGCTGTTGTTCCCAAAATAAAACAGTGCTGCATTTAGAACCATGATGAGTTTCCACCACCACCCCTCCTTTATTATTTCCAAAGCAGAAAGGATTGTGCAAAAACTCCTCCCCTTGGGATAATTAAGGCATTTTTCTCCTAGTCTTTCCTAAAATTCAAATTCACTGCTTCTTCTGAGAAAATTTTCTCCTTGAAGAAGAAATCCAGAGGTGCTAGTTCTGTATGCTAAAGAGTGTTCTGCCTTTCCCTAATCAATCAAACCCTACATTCAAGTCCCTCTGTTAGACATGTGCCCATCTGAGTATATTTTATAAGCCTCTTGTTTTCCTCTTAAGGAGGACAGGGGGAATTTTTATAAAAGAGAAGCCATACCTTGTCACTAATAGTAATGCAGAATAGTAAAAAAAACCCACCCAGCTGTTGTGACATTTTTGTATTGTCTGCAATATTAACCAAATTAAAGGTGGTTTCAGTGTATTCCTTGAGAGTTAAAATAACCCATTACATCAAGTAAGCACTGCTGTTGTGCTCCTTTCTGTAAAATATTTGAGAATAACATATTTATGCTCACTGCACCATGCAAAGTAGGGAAGAAATGTTGCTCTGCTTTCATCAAAGGGGAAATGGTATGCACAGAGTAGCAGCCTTACAAAAGGACTTCAGTTCTTACAGCTGCAATTGGGCACCCACAGGAGGATCTAAGTAGGTGTAATATAAAATCTGCATTCTCAAATTTTATGCTTTCCTGCTCTCTACCCACATGTGCGCATCCATTTAAGTAATTGTGTTCTGAGCATGTCCAAAAGCACCTTTGTCCTAATGGGGATTGTGTGATCTGTTTGAACAGGATTCCCAAATGAGGTATTCTTCTCCCTAAGCCTCACAAGGATACCAGACTTGCAGGTGTGCTCATCACATGCCTACCTGTTTTCCATGACACGTGGTGGAACATTTGAATCTAAGGAAAAGCAGAGCCTGGACATGCGCCTAGTTTGTAAACAAAAAGCATTATATCAATGCTTTGGCAAACCTCTGCCTTCACAGATAGACAGCTGGGGATCAGCTCAGCTCTGGGATCAGACTTTCCAGTATTATAAATTTGTTCAAAAAGTCCCACTGCTTCTAACAGTACCAAGAAGGGAGGAGGACTAGGTTAATTACATATTGGATCTCATTTTCACCTCAGTCCCCTTCTCTCTAACATCCACTATTAGTAGACTTGCTTGACTTTTGCTATTACCCAATCTGATTTGTATTTACTTACGACAAAAAAGGAACTATTTGGGTTGAAATTTTCCAAGGTTGATGTCTGCCTCAGGCAAAGTTGAAGTAAAAAAAGCTAATTCTAGTCAGCACTGTTTTTTAAGCAGAAAGCCAGGGGAAAATGCAGTTTCAATAAGTAATAAAATCCTTCTCTTGCCATCCTTCTTCACCCCATCCTATCACCTATCCTCAAT
Organism: Agapornis roseicollis; assembly: GCA_002631895.1. NCBI lineage: Eukaryota > Metazoa > Chordata > Aves > Psittaciformes > Psittacidae > Agapornis > Agapornis roseicollis. Next base: position 228,298 of record NDXB01020234.1, on the reverse strand, counting down.
CCGCACAGCAGCAACTTGGCTGGTGGCTGCTTTCATTTCAAAGCTGTCCTTATCACTATTACGTACATTCCTTATGCCTAAACATAACCACAGGGAAAGCATTACAGAAATTAACATACACTCATTCTTACTAAGGCCTTTCTCAAGCTTAACAAACAAACACACACTCAAGTTCCTTTCTGTACTGAGTGTGTCAGACTGCTGTCTAAGATCATCCTTGCAGTTATAGCTTTCAGCATTCAAATCAAGAAGTAGGAACCCTGTCAAAGTGAGCTCACATTTTATGCTTTCTTTAGCTTATGAAGTTCTCTTTTATTTCTAACATCAGACCTGGGGCAATTCACTTAATATCTAGATATCCCTCACTAATATAGAGTAACACACCTCAACTTAGAAAGATGTTACACTTTACAATTCTGCGGGTATGTCAGATACTCAGAGCATAAAACCAAAGCACCTTCCAAGTCAGAGCAATATAAAGGTGGTATTTGGAGGAAAACAATAGCGAAAGAGCTGTTTGGGGTCCAAGCTGTTCTTTGCATGGCTTCTTCCCAGATCAGATAAACATGTTTAAGTATGAGCAATTAATGTTTGCTTTTTTCTTCTGTTTCTTGGATTTTCTGCTCCTGGTGCCTGTCACTGCTGCTACGCCTGGCATTGCCTGCCAGCAGCTGAATTGGAGCTGATGAGACTCTCACTCATGACAGCGTTACCCCAGGGGGGCAAACAAGTGAAAATACAGCAGTGTTTGTCTCCATGTTCTGCTACATGGCCTTGGAAAAATCTATCCAACTTTATCTTCTAGACATAAAGGCTGGAATGAGTCACTTCAGAAATGTAAATATTGAAAAACCCTGAATGTTCTCTTCATATGTTAACTGCAAAGAAATGCCTCTGAGCAGTGGGCAGTGGCTTTTTCAAGCTTCCACCTGAAAATAATGCAAACCTGGGAAGTGGAATGGGTTAAATGAACTGGCAGAGGCTTTGTAATCTTTCAATAGCTATTGATATATTAAAAAAGGAAGAGCTGGAGCACAAGAAAAATCCAAGTCAAAGATAACCTTAGTTATTTGGACTTTCCTACCCATAATCTAAAGCAGCTGCAGAGGGGACAGGGAAGTCTGGATATTCCTTAGGCTTACAACAAGGAGACATGATGTCAGGAAAACCATCATAAGAACATTTTACACTAAACCTGTTACATTGCAGAGTGACAGGAGAGAGCTGCATGCTGTTTATACAAACAGGCCTCAGTCCCTCTGGCTCTTTGAGAGAACCATTTGTAAAGCTTAAAGGCAACCTGGGACCAGTAGAGTTTGAAAAAGTGTTTCAGAATAATAATAACAAACCCCTCATCTCTCCAGCCCACACTCACTTGTCAGCAGCCAAAGGGTTTTGAATACAGCATCTTCCTTTGGGGAATGAGAAAACTAAAGAACAGCTCAGAAATGTCAGCAAATTGGTGAGAGACAAGACTAAGAAGCTGAAATAGGAATAGAGCACGCCTGAAGAAGTAGAGAAGAAAGTGTAATAAATAAAAGAAAAACTGCTTTACTTGATAAGCCCGTTCTCAGTGTAGGTGGTCCTGTAAAACCCAACCAGGGAACCATTCAGCCAGCCTTGAAACTTCAGGGTGAGTATATAGGGATCACTTTCATCAGTGACAGAGAGCTCTGTTTCTGCCTTCATCACTATGTATTCTTGTGGCTCGTAACCAAAGCAGTCATTCACAGCAATTTGCTGTCCTGAAGATTTCTGGAGTGTTGGCATTTCTGTAATCTTGGTCTCTCGCAGGTGGAGCCACAGGTAGCTGGTGGATTTTTCCAAAGCAATAGAAATACTGACTGTCCCAGTGTAAGTATCTGCCTCCATTTCAGGCTTCATTTCTAGATCATAGTGGATAGGCTTGACATAAGTGGGCAGTCTAAAATTGGTCCAGTCTTCAGTCTCATCATTTCTAGAAGGACAGGGACCCAAGTCCACTGAGGGAGGAGAGTTTGTTGGCTGATCTGTTTCCCCTGAAGGTTGCTGAGATTTAGGTCTGCTTAATCCCACGCCAAGCCCCACGGCAAGACCTACAATGACCACGACACCACAGATGATAGCCACATGCTTTGTCTTCATGCAGTACTTCTTGGTCTTCTCATCCTCAAAATGCATGCCCTCCATCTCTGATTCTGAGTCTGTCCTCAGATGAAAACATTAACTGTAAAAAAGCTTATTAGTCACTTCAGCACTTGCATTCAGTAAACTCAGCAGATTTGGTTTGTATTTTAATAGTGTAGCTATAGCTGTTCTCTGCTCATCTCCCCCACCTCACTTTCCATGAGACTCTCAATTAATTAATGACAACATCCATTTGGAGGAAATGTGAATGATCAAAAGGAGTGCAGCTGGGCTGGGAGATGGAGGAAGCCGACACAGAAGAACATTGTTCCTGCTGTGCTCCCCTTATAAGCAGTGCAACCCCACCCCCAGCCCCTCCTGCTCTGGCCTGAGTTAAATATAAAACAGTGCTATGTTAATCAGCAGTCAGGAGATGATCAGATGCCAAAGATCTGTCAGCAGCTTTCAGAAAAGGTTTGCAGATAGAGGTGTAAGTGCTTCAAACCCTCAACCTTTGCCACTTTTTTTTCCCCTGCTGTGTATTGTTTGGGTTTTCAAGGTTTGATTTTTTTTACTTTTCCTTCTTACGAGCAAAGATTTTCTTGAACTTTCACCCTATAGTTTGGGAAATGACATCTCTGAAGGCTCAAAAATCCAGCAAAAATCACATACATCTTTCAAAGCCTTTTCAAATGTTTCCCCTCTTTTCTAGGCTCATTTACCTTTACAGAGTAAGTCAAGGAAGTCATGGTCTAAAGAATGCACAGAGGAACAATAAATTTTGATCACTGACTTTAAAATATGTTAAATTCCTCTTCCCATTTCATAAGGCCAGTTTTCGGGAGATTGCTTATAAACACGTATGCAGTCTGGTAGCCTGAGATTGCATCGCTTTGTTGGGCTGCACAATTGCAGTGCAGACTGTGAATTCTTGCTGTGAGGGACACTTGTAAATATGCAGTTATGTGATTTAGGTACTAAAGATCTAATTTAGTATTTATTGCATGTCATCACAATGTGGCATTCCATCAAAACAAATTAATTGAATAAAGCCTGATTCTGCTTGGTGGAACTTACTGTAAGTAAGGCCTTGTTAAGCCTGGAAGCAAGATGTTTATGCATTGTTAAACTGAGTAAAGCAGTAGTCTTGACCTTATTTGATGCTGAACTAAAGAAAAGTGGTGTAGAATAGAAACGTCAGTCCCTGGATCTCTTAATCCTTTTTCTCCACTTATGGAGCCCACTTGAGCAGATTTTTAATCAGGCATATCAGCTTGGCTTCATGCCTCCTGTTTTAGTTTATGAGGAGAGGGGTTAACATCACTCCTCACATCAGTTACAGTTCTCTGACTACTGCCTCTTTTTCTTTCTTTTTTTTTTTTTTTTTTTTTTTTTTTTTTTTTTTTTTTTTTTTTTTTTGAGATGGATGAATTTTCACCTGGATGGGTTGACTTAAGCCCTAGAATCAGTCAGCCTATGCTCTGAGTGAGATGCATTGAATCAGGGAAGGAGCATTTCCAGGATAGACTTATCCGATCTGTTTAGAAATGGATCTGCTCACAAGCTTTATAAGTCTCCCTCTGAAATGTCACTAGTCATGGGGAACTTTAGCCACCCAGTCAGCATCAGCCCTCTTACAGCAAACTACTGTTTGGATAGCATCTTGTTTTACAGGTAAGATATTCCAACAGGAACTGAGAAAATAAAAGGTCTTTTTCTTGCAGAGCATCAACTTTTACGCAGATATTTTCAAAAGTGAAAAAACAATGTAAAAAAAAAAATCAAGCAGAAAGCAAAAAATCTGTTTCACATTATGTCTGTTTTTATTGTTTCTCATTTCTTTGCTATGATCAAAACTACATATGACATGGGAAACCAGTGCCCTTTAATGGATTGGGTAAGAATTTAACTTCTAGCAACAGAGCCAGCATTGAAGACCATGGTCTTAACATTTAAAACCATTTCAGCTTTTCTCTTGTTCTGATTGGACAGGACATGGAAAAAAGTGAGAATAGATTTGAAATAAGACATTTTAAACTAGAGCAGACCATAAGTGACAAGATAGTCAATGTGTCTTAATTTCAGGCATGTTTTCTACATATGTCCCATTTTTATTCTCAGCCATAAGCTTTTCTGCTACATTTTTAATCTGAAAATTAAAAATGCTGTTTGAGCTTATGGACTGCAGAGCAGGTTATTTACTGTAATTATGATGAGACTTGCAGATTTCCTCACTGGTAACAAGTATCTTCTTCAGGAAGAGATAGAAATGATGAGCTGGTCCTAACCAGCAAAAATATATGTGTTTTTTATCCTAAATCTTAAAACAATACTAGCAGTAAAAACCATTACAAGCTAATGACAAGTGATAAAAAAATTAGCTGAACAAGCAGCAGAGATAATATTCTCCAATAGGTTTCTTCTGCCAATCAAGAGCAAAAGTGCAGTTGTACACAAGCTCTAACACTGATCTTCTCTTTATAAGGTTCAAGCCCAGTTGGAGCCAAATATAGGTATAATATATTTCTGATAGTGGTTGTTATGAGCAAAGTTGTTCCTCCCATATCAGAAATATGCTTTGTTCCCAGCTGACACCACTGGGGTCAGATAGCAGTGCTAAGAAGCTGCCCATCTTCACTGACCTAATATACATGTTCAAGGATAAGAGAGGGCTCAAACTATTAATTCCTCTACACAGCAGCAATAAAGGAGGGCAGAGCTCCCAAAAACAATGCCAATGCTTTCCCTGTTCAGCTGTCTCCAGGTAAAGAGGGACAAGGAACAAGATCTGCCTTCCCAGAGAAGATGGATAGATACTTGTCTACCCTTTCACCTCACAGACATAAGATAACAAATCCCCATATGGAAAGTGGAAGAAAGCTCACACCAAGCTGCTCCAGCATAAACCACAAGTATGACTGTAGGCAAGAGCTAGCCAAGCTTGGACAAGTTTAAATTGCTTTAGTTTAATTTCTGGAAAAATGAAAAGAGATTTCAACAATCTTATCAGTCACCTGGGCAATGCTAACATCTGCTATCGTTTGTTTGGTGTTGATTTGTAATTGAAGGAATTTCATATGAAGTTAGGGTTTAGTTCTCAGTCTGCACCAGAATTATCACGTTCGCTTTTTTAGGTAGCTCATTTAGCTACCTAAAATGAATTTGAGTATGAAGTCACTCTGCTCTGTCATTAAATTGTTGGTGGGGACATGTACATGCCCCTAGGAGAAATGTCCCTTTTCAGACAAGTACCAGGAATATAAGTGAGTTTTAATTTTTATGCCCAAATTGACAGCCATTCATTTTCAATACAATATCCAATTTTAAGTTTGGAAAATGGAATAAAATTTTTGTAAGTGACAGCCAGGATCAGTACCAGCAGAAACCTGCTGTAGGCATTCAGGAAAAAGTCACATAGTCCTAGCAAACCCTTAATTGAAGATCACAGTGAGAAAAAGAGCTGCTCTGGAAAGTATCAAAGATGTGGAAATGGATGAAGTATATTAAAAAAGAAGAAAACCACCCTCCACTGCAACTGATGAATGAAACTCCAAGCCAAGTCCATCCTTGAAGTAACTCGAAACACTTACTGAACCTATGCCAAGGAAGTCTTTGGCTCCCTGTTTAAAGGGACGTTAAGGCAACATAAGGGCAGCAAGAATCTAAGGACCTCTGATTTTCTTCTGTTGCATGAGCTGCTCCTGCTACAAGATTTAGGGATAATAAATGGAGCCTCTCTGCCTCCATCAGGAGAAATTTGGCTCTCTTTATGCAAAACACTCCTCATTAGATTTGTCATTGCAAAAAGAGAAGGCATGAAGCAATCTGCTGTAGTGACTGCTTTCTGGCAGAGCTGCACTTCACTTCTCCCTGTGGCCTTTCAGCAAAAAAAAAAAAAAAAAAAACCAAAAAACCAAAACAAAAAAAAAAAAAAAACCAACCAAAAAAAAAAAAAAAAAACAAAAAAACACCCCTACCAACAAAAAAAAAAAAAAAACCAACCAAAAAAAAAAAAAAAAAACAAAAAAACACCCCTACCAACAAAAAAAAAAAAAAAACCAACCAAAAAAAAAAAAAAAAAACAAAAAAACACCCCTACCAACAAAAAAAAAAAAAAAACCAACCAAAAAAAAAAAAAAAAAACAACCCCAAAAAACCAAAAAAAAAACAAAACCCCAAAAACGTTTAGGACATTCATTTGAGAAATGTGAAGCTGGTTGGGCTCTTCCCCAGATCACAAATGAACTGTGTCAGAAAAAATTTCCTTGTCCACTGTTTTCCTTTACCTGTTATGACTGTGTCTCCATCTTTGGCTTTGAACACCCTCTAGCAATAATTAATTCCCTAGGATTCACAAGTCTTAGTAATTACTATTTTGCAGTGGTCCTTGTTTCGCTCACAATCTTTTTTATGACAGTTTTTAACTACAAACCAAGTCCTTTTGGGTTGTGCTATTTGGAAGTACGAATGTTTCAGAGTGATTTGAGAATGACAGTCAGGATTTCTTCAGTCATAGCTGGTTCCCTGTTTAGGTCTTTGAAATCTGGCCCCAGCTGTGTGGTACTGCTGGCTGTAGCACCTTAGGAAGACTGCGTTATTTCCTGTTGCAGATGGAAGAGCTCCATGTATAATGTGCTGGATGGAAGTGCAGTGCAGTCCCACCACCTATTTTGAGTTCTGCAGTGTTTCCCAGCAGGTCAGTGCTATTTTATTGCTAGGGTCAAGGCTGAAGGGAGTTATCTGAAAGCCTCTTTGCAAGGAACTACTGGGAGTTACCTTTAGGAGAGACTATTTTGTTCCTTTCCTTTTTTCCTGTTACAAATTCCAGAACATAAATTCTTTGCCTTGAAATGTGAATGTCATCTTATACTCTATGTGTAAACAAAGCAATTCAAACTATATTCATTTACTTTGCTATATCATATCATGTCATATATCATATCATGTCACATCATTATTTAATCTTCCTTTTCATTGCTACCAAGATGTGCTTGCTTTTAATCATTAATCTCTAATTAAATAATTTTAACCATTAATCTCTAATACAAAACCAGAATAGTCTGGATCCTGGGAATACAGTTCCAACTTTCCTGACATATTTTATTGTTTTCACATCTTAGTACCCTATCTCTTGTCCACACTGGTCATTAAAATACATTTTATTGCTCTACACTTCAAAGAGCAGAGCTTCCAATGTGAAATTTCCTTCTTTTTTTAAAAAAACATACCTGAGGAGGGTTCTACTGTATGAGCGAAATACAATTTAACTTATACAAACATCTTTTCAAATTTACTCAACATACATTTTACTTATCAACTTCCTAAGCAGAAGTGAGAAGATCAACAAGCTTTTGCAGAGAAGCCTCTAGATATGCTGGGCCACCAGCAGGCCCACAGGAAAACAAATACTGCAGTTTAGAAATTCATTGGAAAATTCCTTGATGAGCTTCTGAAGGCATTTCATCCTCTTAGATTAAAGGTTGTTGGATGGCAAGTGGAGAGAGGAGGCTTTCTAGGGTATGTCCCTCACTCCCCCAGAAAAAGTTAAGAGAGTGGAAAGTAAGTTTTTCATTCTAAGTTGCAGTTTCCTGAGGTGTCACCTCTGCCATTTTGTTGACGCGGGAGTCATGGGCAACGCTGAGACGATCAATGTGATCAAGCAAGTGCCATCTTATTAGACAAAGTGTCAACCTTATATAGAGATTCTTAGCACAGCTACAGTGATTTGGCAATTGTTGATTGGGCACCTTAACCCTTAGCAATACTAGGATTGGATAACACTGTCCTGGGAACTCGAGCCCCAGAACTTCTCAGCTCCCCCTCTCCTCCGCCTGCCTCTGAGTTCTTACAGGTGGTGTTTCTTTTACTCCCTAATCCATGGCCTTCAGTTTATCTCAACTCCGTTTCTGTTCTCCGGCAGGCTGCCTTACACCAAGGTCTCTGGATTGCTCACAAAATGTCCGTTGTCAGACAGCCTGTCCACACCATTTGGCACTGTTGTGTCATTTGGTGCAGTCATATTGATCCATTTCTATGTCTAGATAGCAGGGCATAAGAAGAAAAGCATTTTGATGGAGAAGTGTAAAATTTCCTTCTTACCTTGACTGGCCCCAACCTGAAGCTGTTAACCTTCAGGGCAGGCTTATTTGTATTGCTTTTCCCTTCAGAAGCAGGGGTAAATTCAAGGAATGAATAAATGAAAACAAGGCATTAGTCAGCCCAGTGATGATGTCTGCTCAGTGTAGAGCGATAGTACTAAATCCAAGTATGAGTCTAGCTTCATTGAACATTACTCTGGAAAGCACTATTTTCAGTTGAAGTCATGTTTCACTTACAGTCAGTTGTTGGTTTCTCATTTTACTGAAAAAAAATCTATAGTGGGAATAAAAGAAGGCATCAAACTAACTGGTACAACAAACAGAATGGAAGGATCAATCGTCCTTTTAATCATGAAGAGAGATTGAGACCTTGAATCTTGCTTTATTACAATGGTGCATAACAGTGAATAGCAAAGTGCCTGATAATCTGAAAAAAGAGCTATAACAGTGCAAAATAATGGGTAGCTTAGATTAAGCTATTTACCTATGCCATAATATAATACTAAGAAAACTCATAGAGCTTTAAGAGGTAGTAAATTTGACACAGGCTAGAGGAAAGCCTTTCAAGTTTCTCTCACATACATTTCTTTCATAGTGGCATTCATAGTGAGTGGCCATAAATGCTGTTCATGAAGCATCTAATGCAAGCCACTGAGAAGCAGAACAGTAGACTGAGATTTCTGACCTGTTATGGTATGTAAATTCATGTAGTCCTTTGCTCCTTAAGATGCCTCAGAAATCATGCCAAGTCACACAAAAATCCTTGCTTGATTTTGAGCACTAAAGAAGTAAATAATTTAATTTCATAAATGAAACCAAGTTAATGGAAGAGGAGATGACAGTTAAGCATTTTTGCCCTTCTGGAGATGTAATCGCAGGGAAATTGTCTGTCAACATGTATTTAGGTTACTTTCAAGCCTGTTACCTGTTCCATTTTCTTGGCCAGGATGATGAAGCTGATAAAACAGTTGCAGTGGCAAAAAAATGTTTCATTTACTATTATGTAAAAAAAAAAAAGAAAAAAATCCTTTTTCCCCCTTTGTAAACAGGATTGTAGTTATGCTAAGGTATTTGAGAATTAATCAAGAGATTGGGGGATGAAAGAAAGTTCACAATTATAGATCTAGCTTCCTCCCTTCTGCCCCACCCCTTCCCCCAGAAGGGAAGATGTTTGAGTACTGGTGTTTTACAGGACAAGCTACAGAATAGGATATTGTACAGCCAGATATTTCCTATAAAGCCTTTTTTCCCTTCTCACTTTAATTCACATTTTTCTTTTCCTCAAACCCCAAGGATAGACTTCAGCAGGAATCTGTCTTTACAAAAAAAACTTCCTTCCCATAACTTCTGGTAATAGAAGCTATGAAAATACCAACAAATCTAACAAAAGAAAATGGACATAGAAGACAACTTTTCAACCTCTGTCGTAATTCTTTTAGAAAAACATACTATTACTTGTATACACTGTTTTCAGGCTATTTGTAGTTCCTTCTGAAGTCAGTAATAATATATCCGTTCACTAAGGAGATATCAAAAAGTAAGACAGGGAAGTGCAGGCCTACATTTATTGCTACACCTGAGGGGAGCATTTAGACATAGGGTATCTGATGCTTCTTCCTCACAGAATTTTTTCTATTTATATACTTACATTTAAGAGCAGTCTAATGCTTTTAGATGGAGTAGAGGCTTTGTCCTTGCCTAGAGAGTGTGTCTACTGGCATGAGACATAAGAAAAAAGTAGGGCACTACAAAATGGAAAGGGAGAACGAAATGAAGTCATAGGACATGTATATTGGCATAGTCATGTAGACAAATAGGTATGTACTATTCATCTTGATTATTTGTAATCTGACATATGCAATTCATGTTACATGTAATTTATATTACATGACAGGTTTTCATTCTGTTGGCTTGCTTCTCATGATGGTACAGGACTTTATTTAAAGTTCTTCAAATTAAATAAGTCCATTAAGATATCTACTCACTAGAGAAGAATACTTACTGCACTCTAGGACAAAGCAATTGCCAGCTGAATTATCAGAATTCATATCTATGGTGCAATCAACAGTGTTCTTCAATGCTTGTGTGTCAGTCTAAAGATTAAGAAGTCAAAGGACAAACTGTTCAGCACAGTTTTACAATGATCATACCTTATTTTGCCAAGAAAAGGAAGTTGATTCTGAAGCATATACTTCGGGTAACAAATGAAGCAAGGTGAAATCTAGTTAACTGCTCACACCTTAAAGTTCCATGTGATTTTTGTAATGGAAATAATTTTTTCTTTTTTTTTGAGCAGGATACACTACTACAACAATACACAGCAACAAAAGAGCTCTCTCAGAGACAGAACTTTAATAATTTTCTTATATTTTCTTAGAAAAATCTGTGCACCAAGTTGACAGTGACATAAGGGCTTGTTTGTAGAAGAGCTGAGTCTGCCTATTCCAACTGGAGGGTCAGCCTGTTTCTTTGACAAAAGCTATGCCACTCCCTTCCATGTTGTTTGGTCTGTAATACCTCTATTATTGACAGAGATATTAAAATCTTCAGTCTGTCCATACTGTCTGCTAATGAAGTTGTTGGGGAAAAATGGGAAAAGGCTCTAAAGCTAATCACGAGTTACAGGGAGGCTTAAACCAATACTGTCTTTGTAGTCACTACAGAGTTGTTAATATAAAAGTATATCTATTTCCATCCCCCAGTCCTTCCTGATTACTGTTCTAATTGTTCATTATCCCATACCAGGACAGATACCTGAATTGCTGATATTTGGCGATATTTTCCCTAGATTACAAAGGAATGCTTCTGACTATGTAACAGTTAAGAGCACTGTCTTAACAGTAGTAGGTAGAAACCCTTAAATGTTCCAGATAGAGAAATAGAAAGGCTCCTTCTCTTTGCCTTTTGGTTTTCTTAATTCCTATTTTCCTCTAAGTGGTAGCTGCACATTTAGCAATGCAGGGAAAGCAGAGTTCATACCCTTGCCTTCAGGCAGACTCACTACAGTTTAGCATGCTGCACAAGCTGTTCCCTATTGTCCTGTTGCAATATTTTGGCACAGACTCGACTGAGACTCCCAGCTTCACATGAAGCATTTAAAGTAAGTGGCCCAGTTTTTCAAGTGCTTCCTAGTGAATGTAACCATCAAATCTAATGCTTAATCTTCAGAATAATGAAATAAATATTAAAAAAAGAATTGCCAAAATTATAATCTAGTTTAATACTTTTGCAAAGAAAAAAGCAAAAAAGAAGATATGTAGGAAAACAAAAGTCAGCACCTATTTTCCAAGGTTATCCTGGAAGCTTATATGTATTACATGCTGCAGCTCTGTGTTTCTGGAATCCTATCAAAACCAGTGTTATACCCTTGGCTATGTCTAGATTTGCAGACAGATATACAGCCTCATTTTAACAAAAAGATGGTTATGCTTGTGTGATCATTTGGATTATTGCCATCACCACGTTGAGCTGCATGTCTGTACCAGCCCTTCCCTGCAGTACAGGAAGATTTAGGACTTTTTGTCTCCTGAAATATACTGAAAAATTCCTATAGACAGGGAAGGTGATATGTTGATTTAGGTCACGCACACGACCAGTAGCAGTATCCAAGCTAATTCTCTATATGGCCTCTTAGTGCCTTTTACCTGATTGACTCAGTGCAGGGCCCAGATGAGGACTGCTCTGTCAGGAAATAATATTCAGCACTAATCCCACAGCCTTACCCAGGACAGAAGACCCAGCGTATCAAGGATTAGAGCAATCTGCCTGAGTGGTGCCAACCCCATATTCAGCCTAAATCACAGCCACTATTAGTAGCCAAGTGTAATACCGTGTCCCAACAAGAGATACAGTCTGACCATACTGTTTGCTTACCAAGTCGTTGGCAACTAGTTCAGTTCAGAGACACCATAATTTCTACAGCCTCTGGTTAATTTCTGCAACCCTAAATACCATGTCACCTCAAAGCCTTTGCATTCCTCTTTGGGGATCAGTAAGGACTCTCCCCCATTAATGCCTTTTGAAGGCAGAAAATTCTAGAATTCAGTTCCTCAGGTGTTTTCCAGCATACATTCACAGATTTAGGAGTGTCAGAAATTGTAACAAGCAAAGAAAGTGCTTTTATGCAGTAAATCACCAAAGCCACCTCCCCCGTGGGAACAGCATGAACTAGTCTCTTAAATACAGTTCCAAATCGCTTGATCTGCTGGGATTTACAGCCTCACCCAGAAAGCAAGTGGAGAAGCTAGGCAATGACCAGAGAAGCAGAGGGAATGGCCTTAACTGCTCTGAACAAAAAATCTGGGAAGAAAGTGGTCAGAGGAGGTGGTGACTAAAGGAATTTGCTTTCTGAGGTGATGACTGGGTGAAATTTCTGTATATCTGCTGTAGAGAATGATTATATGTAAAAGTATTTCACTGGATGGGCATTTAATGAGGCAACCCAGTTGGTTTTGGTTGGTTTATTTTTGTCACGTGACTTAATGACAGATGTGTGGCACTTCAGATTCAATTCTCTTGTGCTAACATTATATGCACAGGCTCTTATGTTCATCTCCCATCAACATAAGAGCAGCCAAGGCCAGACCTGTGTTTATGCCTGTTCCCAAAGCTGTGTGATTATTTCTGTACTTCAGATAACCAAGTTACAAAAGTTATGAGCTAAGTGGCTCAGCAGAGATGGAAATGTGGCTCTGAGGGATTTTTGTATCAGTTTATGATTTACTTCCCTGTTCCAGCAAGTGGAAACTCTTGTTGGCAAGCCACTCAGGCTGGCGTGGAAGAGCCAGGTTGTGTTCCCTTCTATGCATGCTGCTCTGAAAACATCTGGATTCAACATTCTTTTCTCTTCAATGCCCAGAACTACAAAACAGATTACTTTCTGCAGATGTATGAAGGTAGCAGTGGAGGAACCTGAATTATTCAGGTTTGCCTGGTTATGAAAATGGTGTAAAGGTACTGTCCTGTTTTAGACTTCTGCTGAGAGATTTGCAGTATTTTGAGCTTACGTAGCCACAGCTGTTGGCTCTAAGAGCAGCGTGTTGCTTAAATGGAAACTGGGTATTCATTTTCAGAGGAATTCCTGTACTATAGTAGTGCAATTAGTCTCCTAGTTTAACAGGTTTATAGTTTACTCAGGATTCATCAGTATGTTTTGAAATGCTGGAAATGGTTCTATCTTACTGCATGCAATTGGACTTTATTCTTTCATCAGGAGTGGCTTTAACAGTTGCAAATTACACAGAAATAGCATTAGTGTCCTCACATACAGAAAGTGGAGAAAGTATAAAACATAAACTGATATGAATGTTTATTACCACAGAAAGAACTTCAGCTAAATAATCTCAAAGCTGTATGATAAAGGCCCTGCTTTTCAAATGCTGTTTGGTTCAGATTACCCTCACGTGATGGTTAACTCCCATGTCTTAGCCACATCCTTCAGTAATAGCTTTTGCCAGAAAGAAACCAACAGGCTAAAAGGACAGGCTCTTACTGCATCTATGTGACTTTCCCCTGCTCATGTAAACAGCAGAATAATGTTTCCCTGCCATTCTGAAGTTAGATGTTTAATATTGCTAATGCTTAAGGTGCACTTGGTCACTCTGGTTCTGAAATGTACTTTCTTTGAACTGAGCTACTATCATTTTTACAACTTAGATGTTTTTAGAGTCAGACTCCAACATTTCATTACAATGTAACTTAAACAGCACCACTGCTTGTGCCCAATAGATGTAAGTTACTTCTCTGGAATGAAAAAGGAACCTACTCCATTAAAATGCTCAAAGTCCTAACATGTGCTGAATTCATTTGCAAGACAATATACAGGCACCTGGAAGCTGTACATGTACAGCTCCTTCATGCTAATACTTGTGCCATCCAAGAGAAATGCTGTATTTTCTAGAGTAGGATGGTAAAGTCTCAGTTCATGCTTTGCTGACAATATTCCTGTTGCTGTATATTTTCCAAAGCGATGAGAGGTACATCAGTTTCTTTCTTACCTCATTTGAATTTGTTCTTCTAAACTCCATTGTGCCAAGACTGTGTTTCTTGGTGTTTTCCAGAAGGCAGTATTAATGCTTCTTTTAAAGAACTTTCTGGAGGGAGCACTTACAGATGATGTTTAGTGATGATGCTTAGAAGCAGGGCTAAAATACTATCTGTAGTGGCAGTTGATGCATGACATACAGTAAAATGATAAACCGCATTCTTTAAGGAGCTTTCAGGTTTTTTCGTATCGTATTACATGGCAAGTAGTACAGCTTGCCTTGCCATGAAATGCTGGTCTCCAAGCTTGAAAGCATGCTAGTAAATTCTGATAGAGCACCGGTTCACCATGTGGGTGTCTACAGTGATGAGGGAGGGCTAAGGTCTAGTTGGAAAATGAGTTCATAGGGTGAGAGTCCTAAACCAGGCACTGAGTGTGACAGTGCCTAAAAAAGTAGATAAAAGCCCAATCTGATCCTAAATAGAGCCCCAATAGGAAGGGTGTGGGTTCCAGCTGGGGCTGGTCAGGGCCACAAAAACCTGTGTAGTCTGGCCCTGATCTGAAGCTTTTGATTCTTGTTAAGTATTGAAATGGCTAGTGTGTGCTAGGACAGGGGAGTCAGGGCAAGATTCAGTTTTAATAACAATGCCAAGAGATCTTGGACAATATCTTTGATGAGGGTTTTTTTTGGTTAGTTTTGGGTTTTTGTTTGGTTTTGGTTTTTTGTTTGTTCATTTGGGGCTTTTTATGAAAAAGAAGAAAAGCTTTGCCAAAATGCAGAATGTCAGCTTGGCTGGAAAAGGATTTTGCTATGGCGGGATGAGATGGTTTCACGTGCTGCAGCTAGTAATCTGAGTTTGGGGTAGCATTTTCTTGTGTGGCTGATACGAGGTTGGGGCAGACCCCTTGCCTATTCAGGTCACTATCCAAGAGGGAAGATCTCTGAGCAGAGGTGAGCCCCAGACATGTACAGAGGCTGTTTGCTTCCTGCCAACAAAGCTGAGAGTTCCTGATTGTTTGTACTGCTGTGGACTAACTAGAATGTGCTCCTTTTCAGAAGGTGAAAGGGGTGCTCCTTCAAGAGACCAGAGCTCACCATTCCTTCTGTCTGTATTTTATGTTCCTCTTGAACGTTGTCCCCTTTCCTAAGGTGTTGACTAGATGAGGGACATGTTAACTCTGAATATAAATGCAAGGACAGCAAGAAAATCTTCTGGAGGCAGAGGTTTGAATTTGTACAGTTTCCATGCTGAAACTCAGATGCTTATGCTAGATTCTTTAGACACTTTTACAGCACATTAAATATAGAGATATTTGCAGATGCAAAAGGATAAAGGATATTTCATACATGTTCCAAGGTAAGATATATATCCAGTGCATCAAACTGAATTTTCTGTACTGTGTAAACCAAGTATTATTCGTACAGTGCAGACTGATATCAGAAAATTCCATATACTCTTTTCATACTTTAACGAGATGTAATCTAGGTTCAAAGGATGCAATTTCATGTAGTCAAGAGTATGTTCTGCTCCTTAGATATCCTTGTGCTAAAGATCAGTGTTACTGATAATACAGTTTAGTCTTACAAAACTTGAAGGTAGCCATAAAAACTTTAACATAAGTTCAGCTCAGGAATAGCCTCTACTATTGAAACACTAAGGGATATAGAGGGAATGGTGAGATCAGATCAGAAATCAGAGATGTCATCTGTTCTGTAATTTACTGCTCACATCTGTTGGCAGGGAGATAATCATTAACAGGATTAATGCAGTAAAGATTATACCATAGAATCATAGAATAGTTAGGGTTGGAAAGGACCTTAAGATCATCCAGTTCCAACCGCCCCTGCCATGGGCAGGGACACCCCACACTAAACCATGCCACCCAAGACTCTGTCCAACCTGGCCTTGAACACTGCCAGGGATGGAGCATTCACAGCTTCCTTGGGCAACCCATTCCAGCATCTCACCACCCTAACAGGAAAGAATTGCTTCCTTATATCCAATCTAAACATCCCCTGTTTAAGTTTTAATCCGTTACCCCCTGTCCTGTCACTACAGTCCCTAATGAGGAGTCCCTCTCCAGCATCCTTATAGGCCCTCTTCAGATACTGGAAGGCTGCTATGAGGTCTCCACGCAACCTTCTCTTCTCTAGGCTGAACAGTCCCAACTTTCTCAGCCTGTCTTCGTATGGGAGATGCTCCAGTCCCTTGATCATCCTCGTGGCCCTCCTCTGGACTTGTTCCAATAGTTCCATGTCCATCTCTGTGATAGATTTTTACTCTGTGCTTGGTGTGACAAACTTTAACTTTCCCTGGTGAAGACCAATTTAGATAAAAGGAGGATTGCAGGAAGTATTCTGAGGCAAGGGTCTATTTCCTTGTCAATCCATTTCTTGATCTCTGATTTTGCACTCTAAGGGCTTGTACATCACTCCTGGTATACAGCCATTTCCTTGTGCTAATGGTGTGGTATAGAGGCAAGGCTTCTTATTGTCAATAGTGAGTTAATATAAAAAGCTGGAATCCTGTTCATAGGAATGTGAAAGGGTCAGAGAACAAGTACAGGTAAATATTTTTGTTTGCTTTTCTAGGAACTTCAGTGAAAAACATTCTCCTTATCTTCAAAAGGGCTATTAATGGCTATGCAGCTTCCATGCATTTTGTAGGTATCCCAGAAGTAATGGTCTCAGTGGGATCTCATTGAAACAAGTAACACTGTGGCCTTACTGGGAAAGAACAATGTCCTTTACACGTTGAAGAGAAGCCAACAACTAGCGGCATAACATCACTGGTATTTTTTTCAGAGACGGTCAAAAATTCAGTGACAGCAATCACATTGGATTTAAGAGAAAGAGTCGAGAAACCCTTGTTCTGAGAGGTCTGTATCACAAGTACTAAAGCTACTTCAGCTGGGGGACTTGTGTGTCTGAAATTTGCAAAGTCATCTTACAAAGAGGAACTTAAACACCATTTAAAGACTTAGTTCTTTTCCTCATATCACTAGTCTTAAATTTGGATACATTGCAAGGAATTTTGTTCTTGTCATGTATGTGGAAAAAGATGCTAGGAAGCAAGATCTAATATTATCTTACATCTCCTCACAGAACTGGAACAAACAAGGATCTGGACAACAAAAGGTGTTTTATCTGTAAGGCTCTGTAAAGTTTCCAGAATCTGGGATGAAGGTCCTGTTTTAACTTCATCCCTCCTTTTTTACCTTATTTTGTCTTCTGTGATAGCAATGAATATTATCTTAGTGAGATCTTTTCCTTATTATATCTCTTAACCTCTGTCCCATAAACCAGAAGATTTTATTGAAGTCTAATGAGGCTTTTAAAAGATTCAAACATTTGAATAATTATCAAGACATTCCATTCTTGCAATAAATTTACAAATAGGCTTTTTATAATACACTCCTAACCAGAAAACTTTAGTAAGTGCTAGTTGGAGGCCAGCTAACTTTGGTGGATTCTTAATGAGTTCTCTTAGCCTTCAGTCTGGGGGCAGGATCCATAATTCTTCTCATTCTTGCTAATAATGATGACCCAGTTTTGTTATTTTAGAAGAAAGCTACATCAGAGCACCTTCTCAGGATACTGAGGATGACTGTTCATGTGCTTGATTTCTTCCTATGACATGGGGAATACTTTACTACTTGGAGACAAGCCTTCCTCAAAAAAGGGCTCCTTATCACAAGCAGCTGAGCAGAGTTCCCCAGTGTATCCCACATATCACTGCTTGAAAATGGTCTGACACTGGGTTTCCAAGAAGTGCAGAGGCAGAAATGGTTAATATTGTGCCCAATACTAATCTACACCTGGTGGTCATGTAAGATGTGACCATCTAAAGGTCTACTAAAGGTCTACTATTACGATAACAGAAGTGTTACATTTTTAACACTTGCATTGTGAGTTCATCACACTCCATAGTGAAATGGCCTTTAAATATGAAATTCCCTTGAAGACACTAAATGTTGTTCATCTGAGAGAAGAATTTTCCTGGTAACTCTGAAAGGCCCAGAAAAAGCATAATTAACAGATAATGCCTTTTTCTTCAGATTATGTCAGCAAGTATGTCTCTAAGCAACCCTCTATGGTGGTAGTGACATATTCTGGCAGTCTACACAGAAGTACATACTCAGCTGTTGGAGCCCTCGTGAACAGAGTACACAGCCATACCTCTGGAGGTAGATTAATGAGGATGATTTGTAGGGATTATTTTGGCCACAACTATGAAGGACAGCACTTAGTTTTTACTTACTGCTCACGCAGGATGGAGCTGTCATAAACATTTATAGTTGGTACACTTTGAATCTTGCTCTAATAATTACAGTATAAATATTTCCACATGAATATGTAAGAAATTGCTTTCCTTTGGTATTGTGTGGCATTTGCATAATTATCACTGAAATTCATGGCAGATTCAAACTGTCAAGCCTGTTTACATTGCAGTGGAAAATTATTTACTGATCCATACAAATGTTACATTTGCATCTGTAACAGAAAATGCATACCTCTTCAGTTTACTAATGAGAAAAATTATACATCTGGTTAAAGAAACTTTGCAGAGGCAGAGCTGGCATTTCCCATATCCTATTAACATGTGGAAACATTTCTTTACCACCCTGGAATTTCAGTCAACTCTGAGAATATGTTGCTGAGGAAAATGAGTGGTGCCAGAATTTATATGAAATATTAAACCCCAGGCTTCTGAGTTATTGACTTATACTAGTCACTGTCTCATTTGGCTGACCAAGTAACAAGTACAGCATCAATATAGGTTTTAAAACTAGAAGAACAAAATGAATGGGTCATTGCCCTGTTCTTTAAAGGCCTCAGAAACAGGGTCTGAGAGAGGAGGTACTGAGTACCCAAGAGGATTTAGCATCAGGAGGCTCAGCTCTCCCTTGCAGCTGTTAAACCCCTGACCAAAAACTGGATGCAAACCTGTGGTCAGACTCTGTGCAGATCTAGTTAGGTTTATTAGCTTAGCCTCTATAGAGATAAAATGAAGCAACACTTAATTTGCCCATATCTGGCTTTGAGGGACCATAACTTCAGACCTGAGAGAACATGATAGAGCTAACCCCACAGGGTTTTTCAGAAGTCAGAACAAGTCCAGATTGATTTGGTACATATGGGTTGGAGCTGGCCATGCTGGCTCTCAGGTGGTCTTGTGGAGAGAAATTCAATGTCATTGGCCTGTGTGCTTGTGTTAACCACATGGGAGAAAAAAGAGAAGTTGGTTCCCTATCAGTCCAAAGAGTGGAACACTGCAAGAGTCATCTTGTCTTGCTAGATGCAGAAGGAAAATAGTGCACTCTGCAACTGCAAAAAAAAAACTAAATTACACAAATTAGCTTGAAGAGGAAAACATTCACATACTAGGGTTGAGGTTACAACCAACATTGGTCTGGCTTAGAAAATAGGCTCAGTTTGTCTTTGGAAGCTTCTAGGTGTACTTGATGAAATTCCAGACTTGTCCCTTTAAATTAGAAAGACTACAGGTTTTCTTGTCATACAACTGAACTTGACATTCCTGGTATCAGGAAGTGGGACACTAAGTAATGCATCAGTATCTATAAAACTTGAAATGAAACCAGCACTACACCCTTCTGAACTGATGACCCTGTATAGTCCCAGACTTCATACCCTACTGATTGCCTTGAAACATTTATACGACCCCTTTACCTGGTCAAAGATACTGGTCAAAAGGCCTTGCTCTTAATACAGGAGGTGTGATAGAATCAGAAATGCTTCTTTGACATTAAGTTACTTAAGAAAAATATTCTTGTTTAGATCTAGGGTTTTATTTTGTATCAATGTCTGTGCTAAACTGAGATGTTTGACAATTTTACTTACTTATCATCATTTATAGTTTTAAGTCATTTTTCACATTCATAATAGCAACCTTCAAAGTAACCATTAACTCAAAATATCCAAGACGTAAATAACTAAACCATGAAAAATGTCTTTTATTACATACACAGAAGGACGAAGCTGCTTCTTGGCCCTAAACACTTAAGTTTCTTCCTTCCATGACTCTTTCTTCTAATAAATGCAGCTACCTCTTTCTAGCCATCAAAAATCAAAGTGAAATATTAGGTCTTTTCTGTACAAAAATACATTATATTTGACTTAAGCTGCTCTTTCTGTAACCTGTGGAAAATCCTGATTTTTGTTCTTCCTTTTTTAGGTAATAGGGCTTTTAAGTGCTCATATTTTCACACTACACCACTGTAATTTTATCTTTAAATGGTGCCCATGAAATTGCTTATCATTCATAAGAATTGCCTCAGAAGCATTTCTTTGAGGTTAAGGCGTTTCTCAGATTAGGAGCCTGTTTTATTGATGTTTTTAAATCTTCCTTTGGAATGGGTTTGTTTTCTTAATACCGATTGCTGCTTGCAATCTATTTGCCTGTGGCCTAACGTTAATGTAATTTGGACATATATATAAGCTGGAAAATTGACATACCTTTAAAATCTTAGTCTGAGTTTCAGCAGTTTTTGAAGAGAGATTTTGTGTTTTGGTTTGCATCTTTTATAGTTTAAACTGCAGCCTCATGGTGGTGTTTCCTCTGCATTTTCTCCATTAAAAACAAATAAACAAACAAACAACAGAAAATCAACTTTTACTCATCTTTGCAATAAACTGGAGTGTTGTCGTAGTCCTGGGCTGGGGTCAGAGATGATCTCCATGGTGGATAAAAAGATGTAGTGGTAGAAATTTGGCACCCGAAATCATGCAGAGTGCCTCCTGCAATAGGGTTAGCACAGTAATGTAAGAATTTTTTCTGTTCTTTCTGCAAAGTGTCCAACTTTCAACTTTAATTTTCTACTTTGCTGTAAGCCCTCTACTATTTGTCCACAAACCCTTCTCCTCCCAGATGCGATTGACAGCTCCAAGCTCTCCCTGTGATGGAGGAATCCTGAGTCCAAGTTCTCATCTTTTTCACATCCCTGACAAGTACCTTGACCAGCTGGGGCTTTAGGTCAGTATTTCCATAATCCTCCAAAGGAGACTGTGTGATGGTTGTGACTTGAACATGGACAAAGAAATAATTTAATGTGTTTCTAGGGGTTCAGTTTATTTTTATAGGAGTGTGTCTTAGGGCTTCAAGGAAGGCTTTGACCAAAACCTGCTCAATAATTACCTCCTGCTGAGCACATTTACTTCAGGTTCTCTAGTCAGGAACAGGCTCTTCCCTCATGGCACAAAAATCCAGTGAAATTTAACTTCACAAAAAGAAACTGACTTCTCTGGTTCACAGGGTGTTGGGCCACTAAGGCAGAATATCTACATACCTGATTTTCTAGGCAGCATAGGAAGCTGGAGATGTAGAATGAATGCCATGAAAGGAGAAGAAAGTGTGGCCTGCAGAGTGGGCATGTCCATGAAGGTAACAGTAGACTCTTTGTTGGGATGGAGAGCTGAGAGTGTGACCTGATCACACATGAAAGGGGACAGGGCCCATAATTAGATATACAGTGCACTTTTCAAAAACGTGTGTCAACTGCTGTCTGATACCTTAGAAGTAAACTCTCTTATTTTTTTGTGCTTGATTTATATCAGCAGCCTAAGGACCTGACAGAATTCCAGGTGTTCAGGCCTTTTCCTAATATCCTAAAATTTCCTCAATAGCATTTCATTGTAGGAGTCAAGATCCTTGATATTTATTTATTTATTTTTACTTGGAAAGTTTTACTGTAGGGTCAATATTAATGCAATCTGATATATAGACTGTGAAACAGATGAGCAGAGCTAAATTATACGAAGAAGAAAGTTGAAAGCAGCTTCAGCAAATCCAGGTTCTAGAGAATTAAATTGTCTTGCCATGCTCCAGGAAGCAAATTTATGCTCAGGTTACAGAGCAAGGTTTAGTTTAATTGACTGTGTTGTAATTTTCCCACACCCTTCGGTCACAGAAATCAGATGCAGTTCTCTGATGCCTGTGGCATCAAACCAGACATGGTCTGAGATATCTGAGAGCAACTAAAGCTCACTAATGGAGTCTTGTGGTATGCAGAACAAGTGTGTTTATATTGCTTGTGTCCCTCTTTACCAGAGAGTTGCAAACAGCCAGGATATGTAGAACACTTTTCAGGAAAGTTGGTGAGGATACTGTTATCTCTCCTTTAGTTGCTTGAGTGACAAGCGTGTATACCTTTGAAGAGTTAACTGACAGAGAAGTATAAGTAAGATCTAGCTTGAAAACATGCAGACATTTAAATTGAAATACCCTTTTCATTTGCACTTGAAAAACTTTTTAAAAATACAATTTAATACATTTATTCCCAGTAGAGGTCAATCATATTTTTTTCTAGAAAAGTTAACAGTATAGAATGATAAAAAGCCCAAATTTAGAATATTAATATATTGTTATTTTGCCTAATATGCTGTTGTACTTGTGCTAATACTGACTTACCAAAATACTTAGAAATGTAAGTACTATACTGTAGTCATAATAAAAAACCCCCAAATAAATGTGGGGATATGCAATACTTTGAGCTCCCAAGTTAATGTTATATGCGTATATTTGTAGCACATTTGCTTTTAAAAATAATTTAAGCTCAGTCCTTTTCAGCAGGATTCTAATTCATGGTACAAATTAACAAATTTCTGGAAAAATATGTCAGCGAGAATCCCTTACAAATGTAAACCATTTATAACTGCTCCAGGATACTTAAGACAAAATCCATAATTACAAAAAATTGTAAGAATGAAAGGATCTGAAAATAGTAAGTAATGACTTTGAGCTTAAGTTCAAAGATTATTATCTCTCTGTAAATGAATGAAATGTGTATAATCTAATATAAAAATGGAGCAATTAAGTTTCACATCAAGGAGCATGTTCGGTTACCATTTCCAATTAATTCCACAGCATTTTTATCACTTCCACCTAATTTGGTGGAATTTAAGCTTCCTAGCTTCTCAGCTATTCAAAAGTCTTCATGGAAACAGTAGACACAGCGGTTTCTTCCCTGCAGTGCAATAAGCTGGCCTTGCACCCCAAAAACAAAGATAAGAAGGTTCAGTCACCCTTTCAGCAGGATCAAAATATCCTTTCCCATTTGTCTAAGGAGGTCAGAGTACAGCAGCATAGATCCCAGGTTGTCTTTCCTCACAGGTGGTGGTACAGTCCACGGTCTCCTGACTGATAGGAAAGCAATTAATATTTTCATAATCTCACACATTTACTACATTTTTTACATCAGCCCAAATTATGCTGTCATTTTATTCTGATGGAATCATGCAGGCATAATATGGATGTGCAGTAATATGATATTTACAGTGTAATTCAGGCTTCACTGACAATTTAAAATGTCAGCAGGAACGCTTCTCTGCTGTGAGATGAGGGCTACCACTTGGATGCATGTTAAGCTCAGTTTTCTCCTCTCCCTGCCTCCTCCAAACCAGCAGAAAGTCCGTGAATTCTCTTCAAACATAAATTGTGATGAAGATCTTGAGGCAGTTATTGCTGTATTTAGTCTCTAAGGCCCAGGAGAGCATGGAAGTCTTGCAGGGATGCTCAAATGCAGCTAGCAGCTTCAAAGGGCCACCTGAGGTGAAATTCTGCTGGACCTCAGCCTGGGGAGTGTGCTGGGTGGAACGCACTGAACTAGTGTCACCCTGGCCTTCTGCCTGCTTCTGAGGCTCCAGGCATCACGGTGGGCTGGGAATGGCAGGTCTACTGCCCTCCTTTCCCTCCTGACTGCTGGTCCTTCCTTGCGTCCTCTGTATGTGGCGCCTAGAGATTTTCACAGCCTGAACTGCTGGTTTTCTTCCAGGTGAGGGCTCAAGTCCTTGGCATGCATAGCTTCACAGCTGCCTCTTGGCACAGGGGAAGAATGGGGAGCAAGCCCAAGCCAGCAGAGCCACCTGACAGGGAATGTTGCTCTCAGCACAGTGTAGACCTGTCAGTATGGACTGGCACCAAGAGCCAGAGAGGCCACTAGGAGAGAGTGAGATGGCTTAAAAGCATTTGTGCTTTTCCCAAAGCCCAGGACTCACCCTGGTGCTGTCCTAACCTAACTACATGCTGTGTCATTTGTTGTTTGTGTCATTCAAGAGCATTTTCCCAACATGCTGATGTTTCTGTGCACTCACGTTTGTTTTGTGAAAACTGGGACATCTTGCTGTGCTACCAGTCACCTGACCATGTAACCGCAGTTACTCTAAGAGATGTGCTTGCTGCTAAGCGCTTCTTCCTTGGCAGCAAAGCTAGCTTTGTTCAAACTTCCTCTCTTGAGAAGATGCCAGAAATTCTTCCAGAGCATTGCTAACAAATCTCTTAATGAAGCCCTGCATTATATGTCTATGAATTTGTGTGCTTTACCCTTGCCGTATGTAGCTGACATGAACATAGCTTGACCTGCAAGTGGCAGTATATGGCTTAAAATGCTTCCTTCTTCCAATGCTTTTTCTCACCAGCTCCACATTCGGGGGGAAGGATAATTGAAAGGCTGACTGAATTCCTCCGATTAGGGGCTTACTTAAACAATCTGCTTGTCTGAATGGTGTCATGCAGCTCCCTATTATTCTAATAGTGCTCAAGCATAGGAAAAGGTTTTGAATTGCTTTCTTTTCTCAAGTTGTTTTAAAGCTGCTTTTTATAGTAGTCAAGATCTATTTCCCTGCATACTCTGAAGGCTTTAATTTCTAATTAATTTTGAAATAGGACTGTGTAGATAATTTCTACATAATGCTTGGTGTCATAAATATGCATACAAGAATAAGTATATCCAGTCAAAAAAAGAAACTTTAGTTATGCAAATAATTTCCTCTGCAAAGCTGGTGCTAAAATTCTCTTTGCTTTTTGGTAGCAGGATAAACATTTCCCATTGCTGCAACACTTCCCAAGGCTTTCTTCTGACCCAACCTGACAGTGATAAGGTTTAGTCAGATCCCATGGCAATGCACTGAGTATAAACAGATGACATTGCTCCCTAATTTTTAAATCTTACTGACCATAATATGTGCCGCTCTTCTGTACAGAATTGCTGAAGTAGTTCCCAGGTGAGACTAATGTCTCATAGGCCTATGATGAGGCATGGAGAAAATTAGATTGATCCAAGCACCCCACAGGTTTTGTCAGGGACCCCACGACTGCTTAATCCCTATAGGTGCAGCTCCACCCTCAGGTAGGGCAGAAGCAGACAACTGCCCAAATTACCAGCAGGGATTAGTAATTCCGTGATAGATTCTGCTAAAGATTTCATGGATTTTATGCTAACAAAGTGGTTCAAGTTTGCCAGTGAAAGGTAGGAAGAATAATTTTCTTCTCTTTCCTCTGAACAAACCTCAGCCCGCTTTGTTTATTTGTTGGTTGTTACAAATTTGAAAATAGCTTGAGTGACACCTCACAAACCTCTTTTACAGATGGAGTAGGAAGGCAGTTTATACGTACTGATGTTATTCTGCTGTCTAACCCATGAGTCAACCTTCCCTAGGACTGAGTGGCAAGCAGAAGTGATGCTCTTCTTTCTCTCTGCTTCCCATGCTCTCTTTGCTTTATGTGTAAAGGTGCTATGCTTCAGCCTTGTCAGCTTCAAGTCTGGTGCTTTTTCACAGGCTTTAAAAATAAATCTTGGAAGAAACTATTCTGTTCGGTTTGGCTATAAAGGACACCGAAAGTTTCATATAGAGCATATCATGCATAAAAATAATTGCTGCAACTGCAATGTACAAGTACTTATTGTTCCAAGGTAAAATCGAGAAGTGTCACAAGTGAAAAATATTACTCTGGAAAAAAAATGTCCTTGCTTTAAGAAGTAGAGGAAAACAGCTATATCAGTGGAAAACCTGAACACAGAGAGGGTTTTATTTGTAAGTCAGCCTTTTATGGCACTCATCAGAATCCCTTTAGTACCTCATAAAGATGAATTCATTTATGCTCATAACTCTTCTATGGAAAGTATGGAAATACAATTTTCTTCAGTTTAGAAAAGGGAAAATGGGCCAAGGAAAGATCAAATGAATTGCCCAAAATCATAAAGATCACCTATAGTAGAGCAGAATAGAAATGCAGATTTCCAGGGTCCTGGCCCATACTTTTAGCCACAAAACAATCTTTTTCTTAAAGATAATTGTCTATCAAAGAGGGGGAAAAAAATCAGCCTTACTTTCAGGAAAATAAAAATGTAGCAACAAAGTTAAGCTCTTCATCTGTAAATCCCTGAGATTTCAAAGCATTTAGATGCTAGTAAAGTTTCCAGAGGTTAACTTCTGATTCAGCTATACTCATGAGGTAGCAAGATTTAAAAAGAGCAAATTCAAATACTCCATAAACAATAGGATTTACACATGAAGAAGGAAATCATGAGTTGAGGGTTTGGGGTGTTTTTTTGCTTTTCAAATGTATATCTGAACACTTCAAAGAACCCATTAATATCCTATTTTAACACCATGGGTCTCCATCTCTTGTTAGCTTTATGATACTCAACTTCAGAGATGATGTAAACCATATTCTTCAGTATGCTGACAATTTCATTCCATTGCTAGGTCTAGCTCAACCCAGTGCTCTGAACCCAGCAAGGACAGCCCTGAATCTGTGCTTGCTGGCCTGTGCCCTGAGGTTTTCTTCCACTTTAAACTTTTCCTTTACGTTTACCACCACAATAATGTTGTTAAATCCTGGTCCTTTGCAGATTTTCCTACTAACCTGAAAGTGTTTTGAGGTGCTACATAGGACATTTGGAATGGTTACTTTCATCTCAGCCTTATCTCTTCAGTGTCTTAGTCTTGGACATAACAAGTTAAACTTTAAGACTTCTTCTGGACCTGGAATATATGTCCTTATGAATAAGAAGTCTCCAGGGTGATATTAGGGGAAATTAAGTGGAAGGCAAGGTGGAAGAGAACATACATCTCTGTAAAACAGCCAATGATATCTGTTGATCAAAGCAGATGGGGAGAATGTCATGACCAAGGAGTTGCACTGTCACCATAAAAAATGCTTCTTGCTATACATTGCATGAGATACGGTGCCTGTCCCTTAGTTAGAAATGTCGTAAGAGTCTGTGTGACTGGCCAGTCGCAGGGATCACAAGCAATCTCTGTGTGGCTGCACCTGGTGGCACTGCTCTGCTGATCTTACTGCTCTGCCACTTCAACTGAACCAAGTCTCAGTTGCAACACCTTTCTTCCTCTGAGCTCTTCCCTCAGCCATGTGTGCAGTGTCAGGTTGCATAACACGCACTCTTCAACAGTAGATGCATAAAGGCATTTGTCTTGTGTTACTAGGAGTGATGTTTGCCTACAGGTATTGCTCTTGTGTGCGTGTGTGTGGTGAGAGAGCTTGATGGATTAGAAAGTCTAAAAGAGCTGTCTGTTGTTCCACAACAGCACAGTACAATGCCACTCAGTGTGTCCCTGTTTCTGCACCTACCTCTGCAAAATGCTGTTACTTGGCAGTCTAGGAGGCAGAAGGTAGATTTTTTTAAAGTAGGCTTTTTTTTTTCCACTGAAACATGATAACCCAGACTCCTCCTTGAAGATGGGGTTGTTGTGTTCGTCAGCCTAGCAGAATCCCTTTTGGTAAGCAACAGGTTATGTGGCTGATTTCTTGCAGCACCAACTGCTCAAATCTTAAAATAATTAAGTAAGAAGCTGTAGTTCTAATCCCACCATGGTTTGTTTTTTTCTCCTCTGACCATCTGTGAAGTATCTCTTCTCTCAGTGCCAAAGTAAGGAAAGATTTACCAGGCAGTGGAGACCACAAGAGAAATGACTGAAGGACTTGAGGACCATTAGCATGTTCATCATTGGAGGAGAAGCAGTGTATGTGAAGAAACACAAGCAATACCTGTTATCTCTTGCTCTCTTTCAAAACCAGCCTTGTCTTTCTCCTTTTCTGAAGTGGAATAAAAAAAGAAGCACTATGGTCTACATCCATGGGGAAGCTGTTAGTATAAGAAAAGAGAAGCAATCTTCTCCCAGAGAAAGCTGATCACAGGCACATAGAACTGTCAGGTCTACCATTTCAGGGTGTGAGCAGCCTGGAAGAATAAAGCCTCAAGGAGTCTTAAGGACATTTAAAAATGCAAAGACAAAAAAGGAAATAAGAGAAGAAAACCCAAATGAATAAAAAGGGGGAAATATGTCAAGTAGTATGGAGTTTAGCATACAATTGAATGATGGAAAGAGGTAATTACTAAAAAATATGCAAACAAGACAGAAAAGGTTCATGGTAAGCTTTAAAGAAGAGTCAGAATGGAAAGTCAGTGTTTTCTGCAAATCTTCTTGGAAGTTTATTTTCTTGATTCAATTCCATATGCTAGAGCTGAGCCCATCTTTACAGTTGATGGTTTATGTCTTTCTATCAAGCATTTTTTCTCAGCTGTACTAACAAGTCTTTTGGGCAGAAATGCACTGCTAAGTTTAACATGGAAAATAGGAAAGCCTGCTTTAAAGATTTCCAAGCTTTCTGGAACTCCTGCTTTTTTAAAAGCCATTTGTTTCAAGATGCGGTCTATTGAAGAACAATAAACTAAGGCCAACTGCTTGCTGTCCATGTCTGGTTTTATAGGCAGGAGTAGTGTATGTGCCTATTTGCTGAGAAGTGTTAACTGTTATTCAAGCTCTTTTTGATAAAAATAAGATTCCTCACAGTTTGTGCCATAGCACTTCCTTGCAAAAAGCATAAAGCAGACAGTAACAACTAAACTCTGTATGTTTAAAGTGATGGTCTTAGATTTTGCTTTGAAGTGCCTTTAAGAACCTGTTATGGCAAAGTAGATTTCTCTAAATTGGTACCTCACTTACCATAGGTAATATTCTTAAATACATTCTTCAGTGAGGTGCTCAAAGTGAGTTTACAATGGAGAATTTGAGTTCAAACTCATTGCCGTTCAGAGAACTTTTAGGGGATGAGATGCACAGGGATGATAAACAGCATTAGCTGTCACCAGAAAACTGACTAAAAGAAACCCAAGACTTCAGCTTTATGATGGATATAGATGCAAATACTTCTTCAAGTGATGGGATGGATATTGTGCCATTGCATCAATCTCTGCTCCCAGTTAGCAGGTGTTGAGATGACAGTGTGTGCCTTGCTCGCTTGCATGCTTGGGGAGCAGGAGCTCTGCCAGTTGCGGTATCCTGCCAGCTCCCCAGATCACAGCCTGCAGTGGCTGGAGGGCTGGCAGAACACATAAACTCATATAGAAATGCCTGAATTTCCACTTTCCAGCTGCCCAGCTGAGGAATCAAGAATTTCTCATCTCAAGATATTTCAGGGTCTTTTCTGAACTGGGGACTCAGAGAACCATTCAAAAAACAAGGGAAACATTTTAAATGTAGCAGACTGAAGTGATCGACAAGTAGGGTGACATCAGATTTCCAGGAAGTCAAGAAAAATGTGAGTTTGCTGTGCACACATATCTGTTGTCAATTTTTCTCTGACTTTTCCTTTCTTCTTATGAGCCATTTCTCCCCTACATCACAAGCGACAAATTAAGCACAACAGATCCTGTCTGCATTCCTCAGCAAGCAAAGGCTGTTTGTATTTCTGTATCATTGCTAAGTTCAGTGGGATATATTTCAGAAAAGGATAGCTCTCCCAGCTGCAGCCTGGAATCTGACTCCATAAAAAGCTTTGGTATCAAACCTGATCTCAGTGAACTATGAGCCACCTGAGTGCCTAACTCAGTAATTTTGGCTATCCAAATGCAGGATGGGATTATTGGCTGGTTAGATATAAGCACAGAAGTTTCAAGAAAGCAGGCAGAAATGGGATGTAAAGCGGAAAAGCAGTTTGCAAACTCAGCTATTTTGCAGTGTTTACAGTCAAACCCTCCTGTCCTTGCTTTTGCTGAATAGCACTAATTAGCCTCCCTGATGTGCCCCCAGGAGCATTTGGGTAGGAGAAAATGAGGATATCAAAATAACCCCTTTACTTTTTGTTTGTTTTTTCTTTTTTTTCCCCAGGAGGGCTAGTTCAGCACTGAAGGTGACAGTAAGTTATAAAATCCTGTGTCACTTCCGATACTGGGAACCCCAAAATCAGTGCAGCGTCAGACTGACCTATGGTCAGAGCATGGTACACTGTGCAGACTTGCTGTCAGGGGTAAGACTCACTGGCATTGCAGTCTTCGGAGTTTTCATAGGACTTATCAGTAAAATATGCTGCTTTCATTGAAGATAAAGACAAGGATGTGCTGGTGGCATCATCCCTGGTGTCAGGTGAAATAGACCTCCAGACATTTCCATTAAGATTAACCAGTTAAGTTTAGGTTTAAGAGATATGTACAGTACAGCATGGTTCTGAAGGCCAAGCAGTATATGCAGCACAGTATGGCATAACACAGCATGTGCCTGCACTTGTTCAAGGCAACTGGTGCATGGATCACAAGCTCCTCAATGTACAATAGTCTGGTTAGGACAACTGCATATGTCCTGCAGTCCTAAGTGGATGTGAGATGTCCCAGGAGGAAAACACATCCAGTTCTGGACAAAACTTGTAAATGGCTTAGCTGGGTAACACCAGATTTTCCAGCACTTTCTGTGTAAGTGCTTGTATCACCGTGATTAAAAGAGCTGTGATTGCATGGGGAGTAGTATTTCCACATCATTTGCACTAGCTGTATGTTGGTGAGAAGTCACAAATGGGCATGAGACTCAGGCATCTGTGTTGGAATTCCCAGAAGAAAGTATATGGGATCCAGCTTCTCTGTACTGCTTAACGCTAGCACTGTAGAGACTGTTTTCAGGGAGGAGCGGACAGTTTATTTTCCCTGTTTGCTTCAGTGATCTTAATTGGTACAGACACTGCCAAGAAGCAACACTCCACTGGTGCCAAATCTGGGCTGTGAGAAACAGGCCTTGGTCTGCTTGGAAAGCAACACAGCCTGCTGCTTTCTGGCCTGCAGATGCTGGGGGTGAAGGGTCGGGGCTGGCAATGCCTCCTTCCTTTCTCTTTTGGCAACATGTAATGAGCTCTTTCCAGCCTGAAAGAGCCCTTGCCGCAGCTTGTCCTAGGAGAATGACACTTTTCCTGCTCCACTGGACCTCCCTGGACAGCAGAGTATTCCTTTCCTTAGCCACAGCTGCAGGGTACCCCATTAGACCACCTGACCACGTTTAAAAACTAGAAGTGTCTAAATAGAGTCTTCCTTCACCAGCTCTGGCCATTGCAGCCAAGAGCATGAAACTAAAAACATCCTATTGATCACTTCGTTTGTCTCTTTTCCTCTGCTGTGCAAGCACACATTGTAAGGCTAAAATCTGGGCTGTGCTAAAGTAGGTGGTAAAATGCCTACTGACTCCAGCAGAGCCTGGGGTTTACTTCAGAAGTAAACTGCAGAGCTATGCAGTAAATGAATTCAACATCCCAGTTGCAAACTCATACATTTTACTGGTTTAAATTTCATTACTCTGGGTTTATAGTAGTGCTATGGGAGTGTGTATTATTCCAGTGTTTCCTATATACTATTGAAAATCAGATGCTAAACCTAATCTGCCTAAAGTCCAAAACTAGTGACACTCAGTTCAATTATAAACTGTGTGCAAAATGTGTAAGCTGCCATAAGCAGCTTCAGTCAAATATGTGCCCAGGGGCTCAGTAATGGATACAGTGTTACACTTGCTAGTTTATTGCTGTCTATACTCTCTTCATGCCTACATCTTTGTCTTGTATTTTTTTACCCCACTGTAGGCTCATTTCTTTCTTCTTACAATATTTAGAGAGGAGCTGAAATGAAAAATTAAAATAATTATCTAATTTTGTATGAGCAGAAGGTTCTTTGGCATAAATCTACAGTGAAACAGGCATTATTGACAGCTTTGTCAAGTTTACCATATGGACAGTTTATGCTGATTTCCAGGCAGTTACAAATAATTGAAGTTAAAGATCTCTGTCGCTTGTCTGACAGGGCTGAAACAAGAAACGTGTGTATGTATGTCTGACTTTGGAGAGCTTATTGTTCATGGTGCTGCTGGTTTGCTTCTCCAAGGAACTGGCAGGTTATTTTCCAGCACAAAACAGTGGAGGCTAATTTGGGACTACCAGAAGTGATCACAAAGTGGATTTCATAAATGATCACATGATGCAGCCTAAAGAAAGCCGATAATGTCAGGAACCATGATGCAAACCTTTGTGTTTGGTATGTGATCAACAAGAGCCCACTGAATCTGGTTTTGCTGTTTTACAATCTCATTTTCAATATGCAGTAAAAACAGTTCTAAGGGAAGGGAAGCTTGCCAGCCTGACTAGACATTTTTCATGTGGTGAAGATGGCTGTGGCAGTAAAAATCTGTTTATTAAAATCTCTGAGTATGTGTAATTATAGGGTACTGTGTGATGAATAAAGATGAAGTTGGGAATGCAAAAAATAGTCTTTTAGGCACTTTGGGACTGCAGTAACTGTAGATACCTGGAAAACTTCCTAGCTCACAAGAATAATACATGAACAAAACAGCTTCCCCTTGATGACAAAAGCTGGTAAAATTGCATATGAGCAAATCCAACAGCAATTATTCCTAATTTTTTTGTGTGTGTTTGACAAGGTTTGCATCATATGTATTTTATGTGTTTGCATTTCTCTTCTAAGAAAGTCAACAGGGGCAGGCCCCAGAATCTACTGATAACTGATCTGTGCTGTAATTATGGTGAGTCTGGTTTATGTCTAATGATCCTGTGTTTATATAATATAAACACCTGAAAAGAAAAATGAGAATTTGGAGCCTCAAGAACTGAGATTTGTATGAGAAGGGAGTTTCTCTTTCTGCTGATTCATAAAAAATAATAGGGCTGAGGGTTGAGAGGTTATCTAATCTATCCTCCTAAATCAGTGTAAGCCCAGTGTGTTTTGTGCAGCCGCTCTGGGAACTGGGAGCAGATGAGGAGCATTTACATCCTCAGAAGCTACTATCATTCCCATTCTTCAGTGCTCTTTTTCAGACTGCTTCAGTACTCCCTTCTGTACCAGTGCTCCTAACCTTTTCTTCTTTCTCCATAAGGTTTATTTGGAGACAAAAAAAGTCCAGAAGCACCTACTGTTCTTGAAAAAAGAATCCACAGTTGGTCTTTTCAGTGAAAAAGGACACAAAATCTTGAATTTCTGCATCTTCAGTCAATTAGTTTAGCACCGCATGTTAGATGGGTGCATTTATGGAATGACACAGCCTGTTACCCTTTCTTGAGGCCTTTAAGGCTAGCTGGTTTTCTACAAGAAATAAGAATTTATCTTCATTGACATATAAGCACTCAGGGAAGCTCAGGCTCATACTTCATTGCTAAGTTCTAATTAGACACCGTACTAGAAAAGTCCACTTCCCAGTGATATCAGTATGGTGCATTTCCTGATTGTTGCAAATGTTCTCTTTGAAAGAAAAACTCTGAAGTATCCATGTTTGCTACTTAACTTTAGGTTAGTATGTAGGTCAGGTATAGACAAATATGATGAGATATTTGCCTGGATTTCTCTGTGGCTAGGGACACTTTTCCTTTTATTTGTTCTAATAGAAGCGTTGAAAGTAATGAAACAGAAAAATGTTATCTCAATTTTCAGGTCATTGTTTCCTTTCTAGACTCATTACAATTGTATTGACCCAATTGAGTTGATGTAATTAAGGATCTAAAATTAACTTTGAGCTGTAATACTGCTCAGTTTGCTTCATTTTACAAAGAATCTCATGTTAGAATTTTGTGTCTTACAAATACATGACACCTCCAGTAGCAATTGCTTCAAGTAGCAATACGTATGATTTAATTTGAGTAAGAAAATCTAGGAGATTCCATGAATCTAGGTGTAGTCAATAATAGCAGCATTTCTTTTATACACACAGTCAAGGTCTCCTCTTGTACTGGAGCATTTCTTCCACTGAATTTTGACCACAACCTACCAAAACTGGTAAGAGTTCTTAAACTGATACATGAAGGATGTGCTACAGCTGTCTTTGGGTTTATATCTCCTTTTTGTTGTGCTTAACCTTCTCCACGTCACCTTCTAAGACTCAGTCAGAGTTATCTGATGGCAATAAAAGTGTTAGCTAGACTGCTAGTCTTCCAAGGGATGAATTTGGCCCATAACCTCAGAATGCTCTCCAAAGTACTTGGCTTCTTTCTTAAGTCACTTTAACTGCCATAAAAATCTCATTCAAGTATCTAAAAGCCTATTTGCCAAACTCTTAAAAGGCAAGCAGTGAAGTAGATCTCCAGAATTCACCCACTGGTTGCTGCTAGAGTTTAACACGCAAATATCCTGATTAGTTGTACTGAATTGATGTTTGTAGATAGAACTAGTGAACATTTACAGTGCCAGCATATAAAAAAAAATCACACTGCATCTTTTCCTTTTCCTCACATATACAAATAACTTCTAATTGCAAACTGTATTTTAAAAGTCATTAAAGATACAGAGAACTAACCAACCTAGTTTTTAATTTAAAAAACAATGCTCTTTTAAAAAAGTTTCCTTGGAAAATCTGTTGGAGCAAATCAGTCTCATGCATCTGCATTGCAACTTTTCACCTTAGTGTCTTATCACTTTCTTCATCAATAGCAAACACCAAGTGTGTAATCTTTAATGTTCAGGAGGAATTTCTCCCTTTCTGAGCCCGAACTTTACTTGCAAGGAGCTGGAATGGAATTCTCATTCACTAAGTGTTCTGTATTTTAAAATAACTAAGCTTTCATTTGGCCTAAGATTAACTTCTCAAGTGTATCACCTTTAGGACAGATAAGGCTTTGGTGTCAAGGCAATAAGTCATGAATCTCTCTTGCAGTCAGTGTGCATTTCCAGAACATTTTGGGTTTTCCTTAATTTCTGTCAATTAATGTGTGCTCTTTTTCTCTTCCCTAAAACCTTATACATCTTTGTCTGATGATGGTAATACCTTTCTTGTCTTTTCTTCACTTTTTGCTTCTTTGAGGAAATCAGTTCTCAAGTTTTTAATTAGTTCTCCTAGCACTGCCATTATAACTGTCATGACCTTTGAGATCTTACAAATTTGGTGGATCTAATTGGCCAAGTGACACCTTCTTCATGTTTTTTGAATTCCTTTCCTGACTGCAAAACCCCATTTGTTTTGTCTGGGTGACAGAGTTCTTTTAGCTGTAAATCCTGAAATTGTTTCAGAAGAGTTTTTTTCTTTCATATCACTCTCTTTCTTTCAGAATAAATCATATTAATTAGTTTTTAAATCATAAGTTTAAGGATCCCTGTGTAGTCTCATTCTTACCTCTCTGTTCTCTAGGCTGAGGCTGTTCTCAATTAGGTTGTGATAGCTATTTATATCACTCCTGAATGTTCATCTCCAATTATAAATCTGTACAAAAGGCCAGGTTTGAATTTACATGGAACATACTTCAGCAATTCTTATAATATAAATGACTGAAATGTGATTAAAGAAATTGAGAGAGACTTGTGAGGGCAATTTCAGGTTCTGTTGAAGTCATTTAAGTTACTGAAACTCTATTAAAATTATAAAATCAGAATTTCATGCCAGAATGGGGATTTTACATTAAATTTGGAATCCTAAGTGTCCGGCTGTGGATTTNGAATTTACATGGAACATACTTCAGCAATTCTTATAATATAAATGACTGAAATGTGATTAAAGAAATTGAGAGAGACTTGTGAGGGCAATTTCAGGTTCTGTTGAAGTCATTTAAGTTACTGAAACTCTATTAAAATTATAAAATCAGAATTTCATGCCAGAATGGGGATTTTACATCCTAAGTGTCCGGCTGTGGATTTTTCTACAGTATGGAAAAGAAATAAGGACAGATCTCTTAACATCATTGCACCTATTTTACAAAACTGTTTTTATTCATACACACAAATACAAATTTTAAGATTTGGCTTGGAGATGGATATTTTTCCAGATACCAAAGCTGGAAATAACCCCTCCACCTCGTTTTTATCCCAGCTGAGTACCCATTAACCTCAGGTGACTTTCATATGCTCAGTGGTCTTGTCATAAAGCATTTATTTTTGATTGAAAAACTTGTTTTTAAATACGGTATAAATAAATGGCATACATTTAACATAATTACCCTCTAGATAAAAGGTAGATGCAATCAACTGATTGAACATAAATGAAATCATGATAAATATAAAAATGTGAATGGAGGGCAGTAAATTGATCCTTGAATTTTATTCTTGTTTTGTATGAAGTATTTATATAATATCCATTGTTTAGATTCTATAAATAGCACACATTTATGTCTTGGTGTGACTCCCAAAAAATAGCTCTACACAGTGATATTTTCTTTTCTTCATAAATAACATGAAGATTGTCTATAAGTGTTCAAAACCTATCATTCATCTCTATGATGAACCCACAGCTGCTTTGTCTTGCTGTTGTAATGTTATGGAACATGTATATGTTCTTCAGTCAGATTCTGTTGTGGAGGTTGATTTCAGGATTTCTGTAGCATCTAGAAATATCTGCTTCACTGAGCTTTGCAGAGAATTTTAGCCAGAAAACTGCTTATTTCTGGACACTGGTTTTTCTTGGGCACTGTCTACAGCTGTTTTGTTCAGCTATGTCAAGACTTGGGGAGCAATGAAATATCTATCTATGGGCAAAATGGGTCTCCAGCATTAGTACCTAACTGCAAATTCAGGGCTTTAATTTTGGGTGTAGGCATCTAAATGACACATCACTCTTCACTCAACTTTATCTTTTTTCTTTTTACTCTCTTTGAGATCTGGATCTGTGTCCTTCCTTGACTAGGCTCAGGATGAGAAAATCAGTCTAATTGAAGTTGTAAGTAGATAGCCCCAACCAAGGGTTACATTCCCATGCCTAATGTCATTCAGATTACACCACTGATGAACTTAATGCAAGTTTAACAAACATTGCCCAACTATGAAAACGTCTTGCATAAAGCTGAAAATCCCTTCACCCAACTCATTAAACAGCCTCCATATTGAAGTTCAGTGGCACTTTTTTCCAATTTGTAAACATTTGCTTCTTGCTTTAAAAATTCCTATTTATGATGTATTCAATTGTAGATCTCATCTACAGTCCAGGATGAACTGTATAATAACACCCTTTAAACATTACAGTGTCTTCCCTCTAAGCTCTTCTGCTCTAGGTTGGTTCACTTCTGCGAGCTTCTGCAAGGGGTGAGACTGTTTCCTCGAATACTTTTCACTAGGTCACAGAATCTCTTTCCTGCTGAACAGGACCATGTCTGGGCTAGCACTGATACCAAAGATAGTTGTTGCCTGCTAATAAGGTTCCATAAATTCTCACAGAATTCTTTAAACAGCAGAACTGTCTGAGGCTTCAAATTTGTTCATAGTGGTCCCAGAAATATTTGACTTTCTAGAGGGTCATAGTTAAGATTTATATCTTCTTAATATCTATCTTGAAATGATGGACTTCATGTGGACAATATTGTCCTATGAATGTCAGAAAAAAAAACCAACCAGAAGCTACACTACTGAACTTAAACTCAAAGTTGGTGTGTCTCAGGCAGTGTGCTGGGGATCAAAGAGGAGGAGCCTGGGATCTTTACAATTGAGTCTAATATCCACCTTGGTGTGACTGATGTCCTGTCAGCAGTTAAAAGCAGCTTTTCTCCTGGCTTATGTAAACATTTAGAAAGGAAGGCACCACAAAAAGAGATCCATCTGCAAAAAGTTTGAGAAATACTGCTTTAGAGCTTGTATAGAAAATGGCACCCAGTTTCCTGAAAACTGATGGTGTTCATGGTCTAAACTCTCAGAATAGAGTCATACAGGTGAAGAGCCTAAGAATTTATTAAGGAGCTTAAAAAATAAATCCCCAGGATCTATCTGAAATATCCTGACTGTAAATGTCTTTTTTGAACACAATACTCATATACTTCCCTTTCTCTGTGAAGTTCTACACTTGTTTTGATTTCGTACAGTTAACTAGACCTATGCAGTCTGAGTTCTTTTCTGAGCTTTTCAAGACTTTTCATCCTTTCCTTAGTTTACAAATCAAGCAGGAGACTTTCATTAATAGTTGTCAGAATTATTCTTCCTATTCACACATCAAAACTAAACAATTGCCCTTTTCAGTATGTCCTCCACCCTTTGTTTTCCTGCCATCAGATAGCACGACACAGCTGAGGGGAAAATACTCAGTGTAGGTGACTATTACGTTACACTCCGTTATCCTTTTTTCTGTCCTTAGCACAAAAAAGAAAAAGGATTGTGAGACTGAGGAGAACTGATAAGAAAACCTGCCCCTTTTTGCTTGGTAAAAAAAAGAGAAGCAGGTGGAAAGCAATTTGAACGTAGCCCACTGTTAGCTGCTCCCATATAGCAGCACCCTTTAGCATGGAATCCACTGTTTTCATTTTGTGCTTCTATAGAGTACTATCTTGAGAAAATAAATCCGCTTGTGTTTCTTTAATGGTGCATTTGACTTCTATGCCTTTCTTTGGGCTCATTAAAGCTTTCTGAGCATTGAATGTCTGGTATGTGAATAACCTCAGGCAGTCCAATCTATTTGAAAAAACACCTCCAGTTATTTGTGTTTCTAAAATGGCATATATGGAAAAGCAGGCTGTGAAAAATATCACTGCATAATAATGTTATATAATTGTGTTTATCATAAAGAGAGCAATGTGCTATCTACTCTTAATTGCCACCTCCACTACAGTATCTCGAGGCACAGATCTTTCTTTCAGCAGTACTATTTGTTTGCTATAACAGTAACTCTCGGTCAGATAAATGGGAGTTAAATACAACCTCATAGTAATTTTGTATGTGCAGCATTGGGGCAGGATTTCAGACTGCTTCCTTTAGCCATGTGTGTTTCCCTTTTGTGAATAGCTGTGTTTCTGGGAACAGCTAATGCACAGTGATTGTCTATATTTTGTTGATAATTGCTTTCTTGCATTAACTTCTCTTCAGTTTTGTGGGGGTTTGCCTACAGGCGGCTCACTTCAAAGCAAAAGGTCAGGCTTTGCAATGTGCATTGCAGATAAAAGCTGTGTGTAGGTGTTAAGTATTACTTATTCTGTGTTTCTGTAGTATCTGCACAGTGTGATCACTCCTCTGGCTCTAGTCATCTATCTGGAGTAGGCAAAAAAAATGCAAAAAAAAACCCAAAAAAACAAAAAAAGGATTTCCAAAGAAAAAGAAGCTGAGAACAAACCATGCCATGTGAGAGGCCATTTTAAACCTTGTGCACAAGAGCAGTGACCTTCTCCCTGTCAGTTGTCCCCATTGCTAAGACTCCCTAAGACCTCAGGAATCACTCAAAACCTCTCTAAATGGAATACAAGTCAGCTAAAACTAAGATGTCACTGTCTGGGCTTTAGCTGCCTATTCTGCAGATCCTGCTTCTGAAACTTTCTTTAGGATGTGTTGGTTGAGATGGTACAATGGGGTAGGCAGATCCTGTAGAGTATCTGAACCTGGAGCCTTATGGGACATGCGGCGACTCCCACCTACAAGGGAGGTGGCCCTCCCCTGGATCTTCTCCAACAGATCCATGTCTTTCCTGCATTGAAGACTCCAGAGATGGATGCAGTACTCCTGGTGGGATCTCACGAGAGCAGAGTACAGCGGCAGAATCACCTCTCTCAGCCTGCTGGCCACACTTCTTTAGATACAATTTAGGGTACAGTTGGCCTTCTGGACTGTGAATGCATGCTGCTGGGTCATGTTCAGCTTTTCATCCACCAGTACCCCCAAATCCTTCTCCTCAGGACTAGTCTCAATTCCTTCATCCCCCAGTCTGTAGTTGTGTTTGGGACTGCCCTGACCCAGGTGCAGGACCTTGCACTTGGCCTTGTTGAACTTCATGAGGTTCACATGGGCCCACTTCTTGAGCTTGTCCAGGTCCCTTTGGATGGCATTCCTTTCTTCAGGCATGTCAACCACACAACTGAGCCTG
This sequence comes from Agapornis roseicollis, assembly GCA_002631895.1. Lineage (NCBI taxonomy): Eukaryota > Metazoa > Chordata > Aves > Psittaciformes > Psittacidae > Agapornis > Agapornis roseicollis. Next base: position 188,280 of record NDXB01020234.1, on the reverse strand, counting down.
GTGTCATGAGTCTTAATTTAATTTTATCTCTTGAATTTTAATTTATCAGCTGGGACTACATCTCATTGAAGTACCCCAAAGATATTGACTGTGCTTTTGTCCATAAGGAACAGTTCTTTTTGTCTTAAAATATGAGAGTGTAGTGCATATTTGCAAAAGGAACTTAAACTGCATTCTAAGCTGGATTCTTTTGGACAAAGATAGAGAGATTTGGGATTTCTGCACATAGACTAAAACTATACCTGAAAATATAGTTTACTGTGAGAACATAAGTTGAGTTAGAAAAACAGTGGTTTTTTTTTTTACAACTAGTAGGAATTAAACTTTAATAAAACAGAGAAGGAATTGCTAACTTATTAACTGCTAACTAATTAATCCACAGCTTTAAATTAATAATGCATCTGACAAGGATATATAATGTTCTGGACTATAATGGAAATTTACAACTATTTAAATTGTTTCCATATTAAGAGCGCTCAGCAAGATAAAGAGAAGTGACATAGGAGCAGAAAGCTGAAGGAAAAAAGAGTCAAGTTGAAAGGAGACAGGAGAGAAAAGTGAGTTAAGCAGCAGCAAAAGAAGGGAAAGAGGCTTCCACCAATTCACCTATTGGAGCAGCTTGAGAAAAATATGTTCAAGCTGTGAAAGGCAGCCTGCTACTGGCATCATCAGCGGCCTTTAAAGACACAAGGGAGAAAGCAGAAAAGCTGTCATGCATCATCCCTTACAGTACTGATTCACACCTGCTGCTGGGACAGCCCAGCTGGCAGTGGCAGCTGCCTCAGTGGCAAAAAGGTGCTGCTGTGTTTCATGCACAAGGCTGGCAAAAAAAGCTGTGCAATGACAACTGAGTGACCATGTGTGCACTGGACCAAGGTGCATCCCTTTCACTGAGTGCAAAGTTACTTTCTACTGCTCTTCACCAGGCTCATGCAGGTGTTTTTCAGTTGCTGGGGGGGGGGAAGAGGTTGTTTGGTTGCTTGGAGATTTTAGGTTTCCAGTGAAAATAGGCCATTGCAGGAAACAGCTATTATGTCAGCTCCTGAGACACTCACTATTTTTGGATATCAGAACTCTCTGAGTTTTCAAAAAGCATCCAAGATAAGAACTGGTGCTGCAGTGTGTGATCAACTTTGTCAGTCTCAGAGCTTCTTATTTACAAAGTAGTAGTAAAAGTTAATAGTCAGCGTATGGTTTGAATTTCAGCACTGTCAAAACATTCCTTTTTTAAGCAGACTTGCAGCTATTTTTCAAGTATTAGCATCAAAGATTCAAGGCAAGTACCAGACAGCAGATAATCAAAACACGTATCAGGGTCTTTTGTATGCTCCACAGACGCAGGCATAGCATGTCAGACACTGGTGGGAGAGGAGGTGACCAGAGCAGCTCCTGCTGGCCAGCTCTGGGGTCTTCCTAGAGCAGGCCAGTCAGCTCCTGCTTCTGCTGCCCACCCTGTGCTGCCTGCTTTGCAGCAGTAGGTGTCCCTTATCATCTGCTTCTGGTGTTCCGCACCATGGGACTGATAGAGACATCTGGAGCTTTGGAGGGAGTCAGGGCAGCTAAGCAAACTTCAGCTACAGCACTTTCATTTAGATGCATCATCACCTCTTATCTCTAAGCTATATTAGACGTAAGGGCCTCTCTGCCTTATCTGTTGCCAAATAAAAAGGGAGTCCAGATATTCTGGCAGGGTTTATGGGCAGGCTATAAGAAAAAAATCTAAAGAAATACAGGCAAAAAAGGCTAGAGACAGCTTATTACTAGTTCCTGTTTTATTAGGTTGCTTCACTGGAGAAAATGGTTTCTTTTAGGTCATTCCATTTTTTCTCTGTCTCTTGGACGCCAGAATTGCATGCAGACAGTGATATCGTAAATGCTATCCTCCTCCCTCCACTGAATTGTCAGAAAGGCAGCATGTCTGTCAGGTGAGTACAATAGAAGAAATTGCCAAGTTGGTTTTGAAACGTTCAGCAAGATTGCAGAACCTGGAATGACAACGCTTCCACAGGTCCCTTATGCTTCTTTCCTGTTTCAGTCAAGTAAATTCATACATTTCAGTCCGCTTGTGCATATTGTGCCCGGTGATTGCACCAGGTCTTTGCTACTTCTCTATTTCCATTTTTAGCAGCAAAATAGTACCTTTCTGTTTTAAGTTGGGTTTTCAAGTGAGAGACGATCTCACGAGAAGCTTCAGCAACTGGAAAAAGCAGTAAGTTAGCAGTCATGAGATGCTGCTGTGACGAAATGTAATCCCTACAATTTAAATATTCCAAACACAGCCCTGCAGTTTTGATCAGAAAACAATCTTTCATTTAGATTGTGCTTCCATTCAGACAGCAGCACAATTTTGGTTGCAAGGGAGGGCTGTGGTTTTGTGCTAGCAGAGATGCAAGCAAGGCAAAAAGAAACAAAGCCAAATATTTTGCTACATTATTTTTCAGTGCTTTTTAATAGGTCTCTATAGGTTTGTTATAGTACAGTTGGTATAAGTGCCATACATTTAGCCAGTCCTATAAACCTGTTCAAGGAATCAGAGTAGACCAGATGTAACTCTTCTTACCTTTTGCACTTAGTTGTCTGATAGTAAATAGAATTTGCTATCTATTGCTATCTGATTGTATAACCCAAGCTTGGTAGTACTGCTAGGCACTGATTTAAAGCTGAGATATTCAAGGTCACAAACCCACAATTTACTAATGCGATCTGTCAAGTGTTGAGGCATATTTATGGGAAGAGTGGGAGGAAGTTTGTGCATTTCCAGTGACTCTCAGACTGCTGGTCAAGGAGCTTTGAACACACAATTAATTTGATTTTATTTTTAATCCCATTAATTTCTGCCACTGCAGAAGTGTTTGTTTCTTAGATAAGCTTTTGAAACAAGCAGCCATACCAAGAGGAACACATGAGGGGGCGCATTTGTTTGAGGCCATTGACCTCCCAAGCTTCCTGTCGCTCACACCAATGGAAGTGTGCAAGGAATTAACCCTGGTTCAAATGTCCATCATACTTTGCAGGCTTTTTTGTGTAATAAAACCTGGAAGTTGCTTAGCTACAAATATCTTTATGTCCTGGGAAAAGAAAATTCACCGTCTTACTGATTATGGATAAAATGGTATGATAATAATCTTCCAATTCATTCTTTTTCTTTCTTTCTTTTTTTTTAGAAGGATAGGATTAATAGTGAACTTTTAAATGGAAAAATCTTGCTGAGCCAGACCAGCTTTGATGCCAAGTTCTGTAGTGGAAGTAGGAGATACCATAATTTCCAAATTATTGCTAGTTTATTCCTTAATTGACAGTACCATGCACATGGGCAAAATCCACCTTCCCCACTGGGACTATATAATAGCAGCCAGAATGTGGCTTTGTCAGGACAGCGCAGTAGGAGTTATGGCAGCAAAATGGATCTTCGCATGCTTGAAGCAAGATGTAAATATCCAATTGACCCAAAGCAAAGAAGGTACTCATTCATACTGCAGAGAATGTTCACTCTGGAAAAAGAAGGAAAGTGTCACTGATTTAATTTCAACTAAACTATTTAACTAACAAATAGTTAACAGTTAATTATATTCCACTTAAAACACTGTAGGAGATACTGGAATGACACAGCATTTAGCTGTACCTAGTATACAGTGATCTAATATAATACCCTTCCAGCTGTGTATAGTATCCAGCTGTATATTAGATTGCTAGGGCTTTTTTTAATTTCAGTGTGCAATTTGTGAGGAGAAAACCAGGCAGCAATTCTAGAAATGTAATTTTGCTTTGATTACTTGATGTTTTCATATTTTTCTTCAGTTGCTATCCTATTCTGTCTTAAACACACAAGCAAGTTTTGCGTTCATCTCCAAAATATCTAGATGTCTCATGGAGATACAATGCAACAGTAAAAGGTAAACAGTAAAAGGCTGCCCAGAGAGGTGGTAAATGTGCCAGCCCTGGAGACATTCTCCAGGCTGCATGTGGTTGTGGGCAACCTGATCTAGTTGAAGGTGTCCCTGCTCATTGCAAGTAGGTTGGAGTAGATCACCTTTGAAGGTCCCTTACAACTCAAACTGTTCTGTGATTCTAAAAATCTGGCTGGATGGTTGGGCCCGAAGAATGGAATTATATCCAGTTGGCAGCAGGTCACAAGTGGTGTTCCCCAGAGCTCAGTACTGCAACCAGTTCTGTTTAATCTCTTTATCAATTACTTGCACAAGGGGATCAAGTGAGTTTGCAGATAACACTAAGCTGAGTGTTGATCTGCTGGAGGGTAGAGGGATCTGGAAAGGCTGGATTGATGGTTTGAGGGCAGTTGTATGAGATTTAACAAATCTCAATGCAGGGTCATAACAACCCCATTTAATGCTAAAGGCTTGGGGAAGAGTGCCTGGAAAGCTGCCTGGTGGGAAAGGACCTGGGGATGTTGATCAACAGCCAGGTGAACATGAGCCAGCCTTGTGCCCAGACAGCCAAGGCCAACAGCATCCTGGGCTCTATCAGTCATAGTGTGGCCAGCAGGGCCAGGGCAGTGATCATCCCCTGTACTCGGCACTGGTGAAGCCACACCTCGAATCCTGTGTTCAGTTCTGGGCCCCTCACTATGAGAGAGACATTGTGGTGCTGGCATGGGTCCAGAGAAGGGCAATGGAGCTTGTGAAGGGCCTGGAGCACAAGTGTGATGAGGAACGGCTGAGGGAACTGGGGGTGTTCAGTATGGGGAAAATGATGCTCAGAGGAGGGAGACCTTCTTGCTCTCTACAACTATTTGAAAGGAGGTTGTAAAGAGGTGGGTTGTAAAGAGGTCCTGGTTGCAAAGGGGAGGTTTGGTTGGATATTAGGAAAAAATGTCTTCACAAAAAGGATTCTGAAGATATGGTGTTTAGGGACATGGTTTAGTGCTGGAGTTGTCAGTGCATGGTTAATGGTCGGACTTGATGATGTCAAATATGTTTTCCAACCTTAACAGTTGTATGATTCTATTCTATTAAAATGCCTACCTGTAATTAGCAGAAATATGAGTTCCAACCAATACTTATTTGGGATCACTCAGGGATGATCTGTACTACTGCTTTCAGGGACAACTATGGGCACTGTCCTACAAGAACAGCTAATGCAGTTTCAGCCCCAGTTCTGACTGTTCCATTCAGCTGTCTGCTTTAACTGTGAAAAAAAGCTTATTTTTGAGTACAAGTTGGAGCAGAACATCTACCCTGTGATATTCACTTCATACTTTTTTTGGAAATGGGAATGGAACTGAGCCAATAACAGCAAAAATCAGGTTGTTTTTTTTTTTTTTTTTTTTTTT
>NDXB01020234.1:145972-182891 GCA_002631895.1 Agapornis roseicollis | reverse complement strand
AAAAAAAATTGGGTTTTTTTTTTTTTTTTTTTTTTTTGTTTAAGAAGTTGCTGTAAACGGAAGTGTAAAGTGCTGGGAATATAAACTTCTAAATAGCAAATGACATGTGCTTGCAAGATACTATCTCAAGAGCAGGTAAGAAGAAGCTGGGATCTCCTCTGACATGTTGTTCTTGGCAAGGCATAGACGGGGGCTCCATGACTCAGTTTCCTTGCTCTGTTAGAAAGATAGGACAAGCCCTTGGTACATTCAAAGTATTATTCTCTCTGTGCTTAGATGGCCAAAAAGACAAATTCAGCTTGGTGGTACATGCAGTCTTGTGCCTAGACAACAGTCATCTTTTCCTGTCTACTTATACAGGAGCTGGAGGGCTGTTAGCATTATGTTGCATAACTCACACTATGATTTTTTTCATACAGGTAATGACAAGGCAAAATCATGTCTTATCCATAGACTAAATCTGTAACTCGGGTATCTTTATGCCCCTTAGATTGCTTAAACTTCCTGCTGAAAATTAAATACATAGTCTGTATGGACAGGCATTTATGACTGACTGGTATTATCAAGTCTTCAGAGAGAAACATTTTGCAAGCAGATGGTAGCTGCTTTCAGTTGCCTTTAACCAGGAGATGAAGGGACCAGCTGGAGTCTTGCTAGTGCTTGAAAAGCAAAGGCAGCCACTCATTGACATTTTTCTGAGCTACCCAGTTTCCAGCAAAATGATTTTTAGTGTCTGTTCTGCAGTGCAGAGTTCCAGCCAGGAGCTACAGACCAGTGCACAGAAAGGGAAGAAGAGGTTTTATTGGCAGGGACTGATACTGGTGTAATCACTGGCCATGAGCAGAGTTGATTGCCATGTAATCATATGAGAGAGAGCCATCTAATTCAGAAATTAATTCTTAGCCAGGCATCCCACTGACAATGTAAAGTGCTGACGGGGCTTCTACACTGAAATGTGCAGTAGTTCAAAAGTAGCCAGCACGTGTCTCATGCAATCTAAATTCCCCCAGTGCAGGATGGATTACTGTTTTTTTCAGACTGACAACTGAACAGCAGCCTAATTTTTCCATGTTACTCAGGAATATCAGAATTTCTCTGATAGTTCAGCGCTGTTTGCAGATTGTTATGCTGCATAGAAATGGCTGGTTGCAATAAGGTATAATTGCATGGCAACTGGGATGGCTTGGAATTCAAGAACAGAGGTTTTTTCAAATATATTCTAAAAACCTCCCAAACAAAACCCACCCAAAACCCAAGAGGTTTTCTGCTTTTAATTTGGACAGCCCCCTCTCTTCAAGTATCAGGCATGCCACAGCCAGTCTAGGAGCAAATCTCAGTCCTTCCCCTTTCTGCTAGCAGTCATTCTTAATGACTGCTGGCACTATTTTGGCCTCTACTGAAGTACAGGTTTTTAAAGTAATGGAACAGATAATTTTGGAAAATGGCTGGCAAAAGTTCACATGTATTTGTGCAAGGGCACTGAGAAAATAGTGCTGGTTTGTAAACACTGCCAAGTGTCCACTTGACTGCTGCCTGGAGAGCAGACTTCTGCTCCACTCTTTTGGAAGCTGTGAAGCAGGGGCTGGAGGAGCTCTGCTGCAGTGCTGTGCTCTTCTGTAAAGCCTCTGTGGTGTGCGCATATCACTTGCATAACCAATGCCCAGCTGACCACCAGATGGCCTTTGCAGAAGCAAAAGATAAGGTCAAGATTTTTTATTTCTGATTTGTGGGTAGACGCTGTTTCCAGTCCTGCCTAATCAGATTCACTGTGCACTAACCGATTTCCTAAGGCATAATGTAATTGATGGGTAGAAAATTGCTTACGTTATTATCCTCAAAGCACTACAAAGGTAAGCAACAATTCTCAGTATCCTTCTTGCACAGAAGCAGACTAGAGATGTGAATTGTTTGGCTCCCAGATTCTCCATTCACTCCCAACAGGCACCAAAGGGTAGTGGTGTCTCCAGCTGGCTCAGGAGGGCTTAGTTTGCAACAGAGTGGATAACATCTGTGTGCAGCACTCACAACATCATGAAGTGCTGAATGTGCTGCAAAACAGGTTGGAAAAGCTGAATGAGTAGCAGAGTGGTTACTTCAACATTTAGTTTTGTGCTGCAATGGTGAAACTGCTACAGCACTAGCAGCGCAAGCTCACCTAGTTTCTAACTCAGGCACATCTGCACTGTTCTGTTGTGGCAGTGGTGCCTGCCCAAAAGGCATAAACCGTATCTCATCTAAGTCACTATCAGGAAGCCAATCACTGACCTGTGCAGCTTTTCACATTGGCAGTGATAATGGTGCTACAGCTCAGCCCTCACCCCTGCTGTGTGTGTGGAAGGTACACAGCAGGATTGTACTGGAAGGAGTTGTGTCTGGGAACTGGATGCTGAAAAGCATTTCCAGGTGGTTAGAAGCCCTGGTTAGCAATTGCCCTTTCTGCACCAGACTGGCACAAGGCTTGTACTCCTCTGCCCACAAGTCCCATCAGAATCCTAAATTCTTCTCTGCTCCTGTCTCACTTTTGCCTCTGCTGCAGCTCAAGGCCATCAGTCTGAATGTGTATGTGAGTGTGCAGTACTGCCTCCCATAGCAGTGCCAGGTACCCTGGATGAATAGGTGTGCTATTTCATCTTTCCATTTGCTCAAGGGCTATTTCTTTCTTCTTCATTCTAGGTGAACAAAGGATGCTTGCAACTCAGTGTTTGTGTCACACAGTGTGCTGCTGGGGATGAGACATGGCATTCCTGGTTGCACTCATTTAGCCGATGTGGTAAAAAGAGGAAGATACTTGGAGTACCCAGAACTATCCTTCTCTGTCTTTTTTCTTGGTGCAGATGAGTTAGCAGTTACCTTAAGGCCTTCAGAGATTCACAGCAAAGGGCAGACTTGGAAAAACACTAATAAATTAGATCCAATTATCAGCTTCAAATTAGATGGCAAGAATAGTCTTCAGCTCCTCTTCCAGATCCAAGCAAAAGTCAAACCAAAATACTGATGGATTTTGCCTTCACCAGCAACAGAGACTTGTAAAATGCTCTTGCATGTCCTATAAACATGGGTCATGTCTTTCATTGAAGTAAATCACCATGTTTCTTGCTAGAAATATGCCACTTCACACGAAGCGCAAATGAGTAGCACTACTCATGAACATGTGCATATGTTCGCATCAATTCATGTCTATTTCTGCTTTGTTACACACTTCTGTGCCTTTTCAGTCCTGCATTTTTGATCTCTATAGACTGCAATAATGCTGTTTTCTAAATTATATTCTGCTTTGCTGAATTCCTTAATACACTTTAGAAAATGAATAACAAAAGCATTAAATGCTTTGCTCAGAATTAGCTGGCATTTGCGATAGCTGTGGAAACTACACAAGATTCAGAAAATTAAATTATCAAGCCATAGGGACCCAGTTAAAGCAGAGCTGTTTCCCACAGCATCCTGGCTGGGGAGATCAGCCATTCCATGGGAGGGAGGAGTTTCAATTTTGCAAGTGCAGAATAGATTAAAGTGTTATACCTTTGACACAGGACTTCAGGTAGTTGTAGATCCAGTGAGCAGTGGAGTTTATGTGCATGCAGAAAGCTACAAGTCATGGTCTAGCAAGGCAGTCTTGGGTGATGGTTTCATTGAATACACCTCTCAAAGAAAATGGAGGTAGAGGGCTATGGAGGAGCCACCAGTGGTCTTCTGCAGAACCAGAAGAGTAAGAAATCTGCACGTTCTGCTCCCAGAATGCCACCACCACAACAAAGGAGAGGGTTGTGTTGTATCTCATGAGAAAAGGTGTTTTTATAGTATTCTTTATCACACATATTGAGATGTCAAACCCAAATCATGACTATTAAATGAATAGAAGTGTGAGTCCTGAGCAGGAGCTATTGCAATGGCTGAATTCATAGGTCGGATCTGCTTAATTCTGTATCTAATTGTGTCTAATGATTGCCCTGTAGGGTACAATCAAGCTTTGGATGAATAAAGCCAAGAACAGGGTCTTTTCACTGTGTAAAACAATCACATGCTTTTTAATAGGTGACAGATCAAAACCATAGTAGGTATTTATGTTTTTTTACAGCTTAACTTAGGGCCCTGTTTTGGCACAAAATCAGGACATAGCTCATTCAGATCTTTGGCCAGCGAGGAATTTTTACCTTTTATTTCTATCCCAGCCACAGTTCTCCTCATTTCTTTCCTTTCCTCAAGCCAGAATTAGCAGAGACTTAGACCCCACAGGACAACATTTAGCTCAGTGTGGAAACTACAGGTGGCTTTCTGGGCCACCAGGACTGCTAAATAGTCCTTTGGAACTAGCGCAGAAAGAGTTGAGCAGCAAATGAGGAGTTTGTGTGGCTCACATTCACAGAGCCATACACAGGCCTATCTCAGTTGCAGTAGCTGCAGTTGCTCCTGTTAACAAGTCTCAGATGAAACCATCTGGTTTTACAGTTGACAAAGACTGTTTGTGCAATGTCAATAGTTGAAACATAACATGTATGGGTAATTTTTTTCCTCACTTTTAGCTTACTATACATTTTGTGAAAGTAAACCCTTATAAATCTCCATTATGTAAGGCTGTTTGAAAACACTCTTAAGCTCCATGAAAAAGATCTCTTTTAATTGCATGATCAATTTTTTCCTTTAGTGTGCATTTTTTTCTCATGCTGCATAACTTTCTTTCTACCACATTATCTTCATGGGAGGGTAAAGAATAGCACTATTTACTGTTCTAGGATTACAGTTCCATAAATAAAACATAGAGTGAGAATTACCACATCTAAATAGGATTAGAATTATTTTTCTGCTTATTTTTTAGGTGGATTATTTTTATATAATTTTTTCTCATCCACCCTTTCTGTAACAGATGCTTTAAGCTCCTCACCCTCCTCTCCCCTTCTGCTGGCTGTTGGTCGTTTTCTTGACACAGAAGTTGCTGAATAAAGCCAGAGACCAGGTCATGTATGAACAGGTTTTGAACCTTTATTTCTATTTCTATTTTTACTTTTACTTTAATCATAAATAAACTTTAAAGTCTTATATATCTCCCTCATTCTTTCCTGTGCTTCCCATCAGGAAACGTGATTTGAGGCAGTTCAGGTAGGGAAATGTGCCCTCCTTGAGGTTGAATTTCCAGGAGGGGTTTTACGGATGTGCCTGGAACATGCTGACCACAAGGCCCCAAGCATCCACGACCACACAGAGAACTGAGCCATAAGCAGTGGGAAGTCCTTGCTTGGTGCTGGCCTCAGCTGTGCGGATGGATGCTTTAGGGTGTGCGACTTGAAGCTTTCACTTCATTTTAAATCTAGGCTTGTGGGAATCCAGTTGGAACACTTCAAGTAAGAACAACCCCCAGAGATAAGGATTGCAACTAGCTCCTGTCTCACCAAATCAAACTAAAAAGGTCCAACAGCATGTGCCTTTGCCTGGGGACCTCCCTAAAAAGGATGTATGGAGGGCGTTACGCAAGGCCCAGACTAAAGAGGCTATTGGGAGATGCCTGGCATGTTCATTCAGAGGACACCTGCTAGAGCTGGTTTTGCAAGTACAATACATGAGCAAAAGTACCGGTTTGTTCAGAGGAGCTTAGTCCCAGAAAGAGAAGTACAGAAGCAATGGGGATACTGCTGCTTCCAGGGGGGGCAGTAGCAGCTGGGAGAAATCTTGAGGGCACCTACCTGAAACACGCAGCCACCACTGACAGTTTTGTTAGGCAGTTTCATTGTGCTCCCAAACAAATCTGCCATTTCTTAGTAAAAACGTTGTTAAAAATCTCCATGAAAATGAGAGGAAGGCACTATTTTGCTTTCTCAACACCCAGAAGTTTTAAATGAGCTGGTTGAGAACCTCAGTATTTCCAGAATGAATTTTAATTAGTTTTTTAGACAAAGAGGAAGCTCCAGCACTATGCCAATATTTACAATCAGAAGATGGCATGACCCAGGTGCTTTCAACTGCTATTTCTCATTCTGACATTGATCCTGGGTGAAATATTTTAAATGGGATACAAGAAGGAAATAAAGGGAGGGTTCTTGTATCTCTCATGACAGCCAGTGTGCTGCAAGATGCCTCTTTTCTATGTACATGTGACCAGGCTAGAACAATTTTCTTAACATTCAAAGCCATGTAAAGAGCTGATCTAGACCCTGACCCCATGCTTGTATTTATGAGTGCCCATATGTGTGGGTTTATAATTGATACTTACTACTATTTATTAAAGAACTTAAATGGCTACTTTCATATTTGAACTAGATTGCCACATGAAGATAAGATAAATTTAGATGGCATTGGTATATAATGTACTGAAACATCTGTTAAGAATTTTTCTAGATCTTATATAATTTTTGAATAATAAATAGGAATGCTACAAAATTATCATACGGTGTCTTAAAAATAAGATAGAAGACAGATCTTCGGTCACAACTACAAGCAGGTAGCCATGAGCTCCTAGAATGGTCAGCTGATAACTGCTTCTTGGCCACTGACTAACTGCCAGTAGCCAATAAAGTTTAGAATGATAGCAACATGGGGCTTAAAAGCCATACAGAACTACATGGTTGTTTGGATAAATTGAGAATAAACTAAACAATGTAGGTCTTAACCTGAAGTTTATCATATAAATACACGATCTGGGTGCAATTTAGAATAAAGATGAGGGGAAAAAAGATTCCTGCAACCCAGAAAGCAACATCTCTGTGAAGGATTGGGAGAGTCATTTGAGCTGCTTAAGTAATAAGCTTCTCTTTGACTGGGCAGTGTCTAATGCAGTCCTTAGATGTATAAATAGAGGTAGCTCAAGTAGCAATGAAGTGATGATATTTGTGTTTGGCAGTGGAGAGAGCACTAATGGAATACTGTGACCAGTTCTGGCATTCACAATTCAAGAAGGATATTGGCAGAGAAGAGTTATGAACACAATTAAGAAGCTGGAAAATATTTATTATGGGCAGAAAATCCTGGATCTAGGAGGTAGCATCTCTCATAAAAGAAAGTTAAAGGGTGGCTTATTTGCAATCCATAAGAGTTTACAATTGCGAAAAGTTTTGGTGATGGCTCTCTGCAGTCTTGAAACCAGAAAAATGGGACTAGAAATAAGACACAGGTTTTAACAGTGAGGCTGCTATTAAAATTTATGGTAACAATTTTTAAAACTTTATTTTTTTTTATTTTTTTTTTCTTTCCAGCTACACCTACATGAAAGCCAACATGGGGGCTGCTGCTCAAGAGTCACCCCTGTTGGCCTTGGGAGCTATGAATCTGAGAAAACTACTGAGTATCTCAAACAAAACGTTTGAGTTAAAATTGCACACTCATAAATACAAGCATGGGGTCAGGGTCTAGATCAGCTCTTTACATGGCTTTGAATGTTAAGAAAATTGTTCTAGCCTGGTCAAATGTACATAGAAAAGAGGCATCTTGCAGCACACTGGCTGTCATGAGAGATACAGGAACATTCCAGTGTTTGAGGCTAAAAGGAAAAGGAATCCAATATTGGAAGTGAAAAGGGTTGGTTGAGCAAATAACATGGGTAAGGCATGGAACAATAATAGTAGCAGAGAAGCCAAGTAACTTTCTGCCATGCAAGGTCTGGGAGCAGTGGGGTTTCATACAAACACATGAGGGTGAAATGAATCCTAAAAGAAAAATGAGTAAGGTAGGAATTTGTGTTAGGTTCCCTTTTTATGCAAGTGTCCTCATTAATGTAAGAGTAAGGGAAACTGCAGATGATGTGAAAGTATAACTAAGTGCCCTAGAGGAAATAGAAGAGACAAAAAAAAAGTTGCATATGATAACAACACAGACACAGAATAACAGTGTGAGATTTGGGGTGAAAATATGCAAATTAAATCCTTCAGGCAGAGGAAAAGATGGAAATAATCCAAAGGAAGGAAAAATTGTGCAGACCAGCTATGCAGAAAGATAAGAAATATGCAAAGATGGGAGCACAGAGCCAGTGAAATGAATCTGCAGTATGATATGTTGGCAAAAAAGATGGCATTAGCTCTGTATTTCAGGTGTAAAAACACAAGCTTAGAGTCTAAGCCCCTACAGGCTTTCTCCCGTAGGAAGTCTGCTGCAAGTTCCCGGGTGCAGCATCAGGTGAAGTTGACCTGTTAATGTTCTGCTTCCTTGGGAACAGAAATATCCCTCTGCAAGTTGAAATATCAATAATACATGGCAGTTCTGGAGTCATTGCAATGAGTTCAAGTAGGACCCAGATGTGGGTCGAAATACATTCGAATGAGAATTTAGCTGGAGTATTTTGATATTTTACTGGCTTTAGCCAAACCCCCCTTTGCACATTGAAAAGTGATATGGACTCAGTTAAAGCATGTTGCTGAAAGTTATGGGCTGAAAATAAGGCTGAAACTGATCTGGAAATCTGGGCCTTCCTTGATTGTCAGACAGGGGATTTCCCTAGAAAAATTTTAACAGCATTTTTGCCAGCTTATACACTACACAAGCAGAATTGTGCAATAAAGAAAAACCTTCTAGAGTCAGGGAGATGAATTAGATGACCCACTAGGCTTTTTCCATCTTTAACTTGGAATGACTTTATGGAAGTCCTTTCCCAGATCTTCACTAACTATTGTGCACTTAGCTCTGATCAGTCCTGTCAGCTTGTGGTTTGGGAAGTTAGATTTAGATATAAATTCCAATCTCAGTCTCTCAGAAGTCTAAAAATAGAATAGTTGAGAATGTATGGGCTGAATTATGGATCAAATGTGTCACTCCAGGAACCAAGGACAAAAATCTGTGACACTAAACTGATGTCAAAGAAGAATTGTCTACTTGACCATTTCTCTACTCATGGAATGCTCCATCTAGACCAGCTAATTAATCCTCACAGTATGTCAGTGGATCATTACTTATACCTCCATTTTTTAGACAGAAAAGAATGTTTAGAGCATCTTTTCATGTTACAACTGAATAAGGAATACAAATTATCTTGCCCATTGCCTGAAGTCTCAGATCCATACTGCCACCTAATGCCTGTCTAATATATGTGAGAAAATGCAGCAGGTGCTTTGAAAAACAAATGAAGTAAATATTTTCAAATTATCCACAATGTTTAATAGTTAAAAAGAATTATATTATACAGGGGAAGGAAAAGCAGGAAAATGTGCGATATGAGGATGGTCATTGTATGGAGAAGCATTGTTTCCTCCTTTAAGAGGCCACAGACAGACTTCCTATGCTTGTCTGGTACAAACATGACCCCCAGCAGCACAGTGCACAGCCCAGGCTCTTCCTCACCTTTTTGAATGTTGAACATTGCTATCACAACTCCTGGTTGGGGCAAGCAGCGATTGGGAGGAGTTTCCTCGTTACTTAGGAGGCTTCAGGATCAGTATTAATTGCTGAGCAAACATTGGTGTATGAACTCCTCCTTTCTGGTAGAAGAGGAAACTAGGCCAGCCTATGAATTTGAAGTCTTCTCAGACACCTCAGGAACCCATGAACCCCAAGCCATCATTTGCAATTACAGCAGCTGCTTTGTCCTACATATTGATGAGGCCACAAACATGTTACAGGACCACAATGCCGAATTGCTGCTGCCTTCATAGCAGTAACTTCTATGGCATCATCTGTCACAGCTTCATCAGTTTTCATATATGCCACATGCAGTTACAGTATCTATTATTCACGGATTCAGACACAGCATGGCAATATCCATAGCTACACAGGCCTCTGTGCTGCCCATAGATTGCTTGTGGCTGCTGAAGCAGGCAGATACGTCTGCACTGGTTCTGGACTAGTAGCAGATACTTTATGCAGCTATCGATTGGACACCTGCAAGTTGTAAGTGTCCTTGTAATAAAAAGACGTGGCATACTTGTTGCACTGAGTTAACATTATGGTTCACTCTCATTTCATACCTACCCTCTGGAATAGCTAAGGAGACATAACTACAGTGTGCCATTAGCAGTTGCCCAGAGGCAGTATAAAGCAATCATACCTCTATTTTCTTAAATTCTGTAGCAGCTAGTATATTCTATTAGGGCCATATTTGCATAGTCTTCCTACTCATTCGGCAATTTTCCTGTAACTACCAGGTTTTGTCAGTATTAGGTTAATAAATCCTGGTATTTTATTGTTCAGGCAGTGCTAACAGCTTTGCCACTGGAAGAAAACAAGGGAAAATTAAATTATTTTTTCATCTTGTTGCCTTTGTTATAGAGGGGAAATCCTGTTTTGCTATGGTTGATTAACCTTTAAAGGGGAAGGGAGGGAGGCAGAAATCAGGCCTGTAGAAGCACCATATGTATTTAAATACAATGTGCTGAATGTTGGGATTTGCTGACAGGCAGGGGAAACTTTCATAGTGAAAACCAAGCTTTTACCATTGGAGAATATTTCTAATTGCCTTTCTGACCATCCTTCAGAAATACCTTATTAATGTAACAACTGACTTGTTCAAAACTAGAAACCTATTGAGAGAAATGTAATGCTATACCTTTGAGGATTTGGAGATTTCTGACTGATTTTGCCCTAATTCAAGTGGAAAACCAAAACATTTTGAGTTCCCCATGACAGCACTAGAAGCATTCTTAGCTTTGACTAGTGTCATCTGCTTAGCAGACTCTGCTAGAGCCTTCAGTTATGGAAGTCCCCAAAATTTTTGCCTGCCGGGGATTGGTATGCCAAGCAGATTAGCTTCTCTGGCATCTTTTCCCCAGGGAAAATCGCTGCCAAGTGACTAGGAAATGGGACAGGCAAGAAACCTTGCTTGCTTTCTAAATTTCACTGGCATGGGCACACATTTGCAAAGCATTTCAGGTTCAGTTAATTCAGTGTCTTGTAATGAAAAGAAAGTCCTCTCTGTTCTGCCCTCCCCCCAGGGGTTCTAATCTTACCTTAAAATGGCTAAAATTACTGATTATCAGCTTTCAATGGAAAATGTCAAAGATAAAAATTCATAGCCTAATTTTTTAAAGGTAGTGACTGCAAACTTTCCCACTGGAGTGTTCATACTCCAAGAAATTGGGTTATTTTTCTGTTTCAGTGTCTTCCAAAATAGGCCAAATTCAGTTCTGGAGGAAATAAATGTATTTATTGCAGAAGAACTCAGGCTCCCTGTAGGTCAGTGTTTTTTTCTAGGGCAGTCTTGTGTTGTAATTGTTGTTGTAATAATAATAATAATAACAGTAATAACAATAATAATTATGATAATGACTATTATTATTTCCCTTACTTCTATATGGTAGCCCCACTATGGCAGGTGGTATACGACCTAAGAAAAAGTACTCCCTATCTCAAAGAAGGTAGATTGCAGACAGACAAAGGCAGAGAAAGGAGAGGAAAAGAAATTGAAGTTCATGCATAGGATCATATGTATTGGCCTTATCGGTCCTTAATGGACAGCTTCCAACATTCCCCCACTGGCACTCAGGTTTAAAAAGAAATGTTTTTGATGGCATCCACCCGCACAGTGAAGGAGACGGCATATCAGTGCTCTGCTGCCAGGATTCCAAGTGCATTCCCAAGCAGCCAATTAAAGCAGACAAGATAGGTACCAAAGGAAAAATAAGTATTCGTCAGCCACCACCTCATTACAGAACTGAAGCGCCTGTTCTCCTGTCAGAGTCACTGAAAGGTTTTGCAAATGCGTACGTGCATAAATTGTGCCTGCACATTGAGCTACCATTGCTCAATGCATCTTGTTAGCTTGCTTTTTAAGCAGGGTAATTAAAGGCACAAGTGGGGATTGTGCAAAATTCAGAGATACTGATACTAGAACATGAACTTTTACAATCCTAACAGTGCTTCTGTCCTCCACATTTCTTGGTGGATATCTTCCTTTGCCAATCATTTTACCATTGATCTGTTTACTAGACCTGGGACAGACTGAATTCAGGAAGAAGCAAAATCCTGGTTTTGCCTAAAAGTGCAGACCCAATTCCTTTCTTGAGCAGTCAGGTAGATATAGTAGTGAGTCACATCTTGAGACTTTGGTAAGTTTAAAAGTACAAAGTTCTCCCTCAGAAGGGTAATATCCTATATGTATGATGCAGCAGACTTCAACTTAGGTTATTTTTAAGGGATCAGCCATAATTAGCATAAGGAGTATATGCTAGGCTTGATCATTTTATCACCAGTTATGTGGCTACTGTATTGTATAATAGGAATTGTATGTTTTTTGTTTTGGTTCTGTTGCTAAAACCAGTACGTAGCAGTGTCAATGGTACTGAAATGGCAACTGTGGTTTGCAGACCTTCTCCTTTTCCACTGGGCAGAAGGTGGGACAGAGGATGTTTCAGATTGTAACTTCTACCTAGGCCTTTACTTGTTACTATTTTGTGCTTAGGGGTAGAGTAGAAAGCATATGTATTTCTGAGTCTGATAAAAGAAACTGAGATCAAAGGGTTGATCTTTTTCTACTCAGTGACGTTGCTGCAACTGAATTACCTGGGAATGCCAAGATAACAGATACAGAAAATGGATTGGAAATGTTTCCAGAATACCTTAATGAAATTATAAACAAAATGAGCATTTCAGCAACATGCTGATTGTCCCTCACAGAGTCACACACAACAATTAGCATGCAGTGCAAAGCACAGAAGGAGGGAGGAGTTAGGACAGTGATCAGATTCCATTAAGGAATGAAAAGCTAATTACTGTAGGTGCTTGTCTCAACTTCGTCATTGATGAGCCTTAATAGTTTCAGGTTTCTCAGATCATTTTAGGGATCAGCAGAAGGGAAAAATCTTTCCATTATAGGTTGTTTGTTTAAATATAATTGCAGTTGCTAGTGACCAGAGCACATTACTGACAGCAGCCTGCTGGCACGTATGGCTGACACTGGCAGCCTCATGCTGATGAGATGAATGTCCTGATCCCAGAGATCATTGGCTTCACCTTCACTTGCAAAGAAGGGTTGTAGCTGGAAACTGATCTGCCTTTCAACTTCTGGAGACCAGCATTATTATGCATGCTGCTTTTGCTATTTCTTTTTTGGAGAAAGATGATTTGTTTTCAGTCCTGAAGCCCAATGCTCTCAAGGACTCCTTACTGCTTTGCTGAAGGGGAATTGCCAGTGCAACAGGAATCCGATTCATTTGCAAGTGTGCAAGAAATCTGGCTATGAAAAAATAATACCCACCTTTGTGGAATGAGTGAAAACACACTTTCTGTGCCAAAATTCAAATGCCAGTTGGAATTTTATCTTAAATGTAGAAATTCAGAAAATACTGAGCAATTCCACAGGATCCACCTATTATTGAATGAAATGGAAAATGTATGTACTTCCCTCAGAACTTTAATAAGAATTTAAGTGCCCATTGAAGCTATTATTTGCTTCAACTGCTATCTTCAGTACGGAAAAACATGCTTTTCCCAGTGACCTTTTAACTTTATGCCTCCTTATAACCATAACCCTTACAGATTGAGTACCCCATAATAATGCAGTAGGAATATATCAGTACCAACTCTGCCAGTACCCAGGTGCTTTCATGTAGCTCTTAAAAGCCTGGCACCTTTGTCAGCAAAACCCTGTTTTGTAAAATCTGGGTTGCTGCCTTTCTGGCAGGGCTGAGAAAGTTGTCGGCAGCCGAGCCGCGCAGGAGAGCACCTTATTGTTCTGCTTGTCAAGTACGATGCCAAGATCATTGCCTGCATGCTTCAGTGCACACCTCACAAATTACAGCTGTACCTGCATGTGGGTTTAATTAGGTCGGTTCTCATAGAGGGGAGCTCAAGCATTTCAGTGCTGGCTCTGGCAGTACCTATTTCCAGCACTCTGACGTGGAAAGAAAGAGTAAAAGACTCCTTTTCACAAAAATGAGCAAAAAAAAAAAAAACCAAACTGAAAGGAAACCTACAGTTAAATCTGGCCAGTGCTTCCCATTATCATATCTGCAGTGCAGGCTGAAAGATCCACAGGAGTAGCAGGGTCTGAGACATGGGATGGGGCAGGCCAGAGAGAAGTGCTAGTGTGCTGGGGGAGCCCAGGACAGGCATGGCCGGCCACAGAGACTCTGGGAACAGAAGCAATGACCTTGAAGCTGGTTTACAACCTGAACATTTCAAAGGTGTTGGATGAAATTTTGGATTATCCTAAGATGTGTCATTAGGGACAGAGGGGAGTGCAGATCCAACCTAATCAGCTGAATTCATGTGTGAACATCTGAGACAGAATTCTCTATTAGACTTTGCTGTGTTTGCTAACAAAATTTCATCCAGCCTTGTTCTTGTTTTTCAATAATTAAAGTGTCTATGCCTGGCTCTAACATTACTTCTCATAAATTTGCACTTGATTTGTCTTCTGCAGTTAGGTCTTTCTGCAGGTTCTATTTATGAATTATTTGAATAAATGAGATATCAACCAACAGATGATGGCCTCAGTTTCCTAACATCTGACTGAAGTCAACATTTGTCAGCCTGGCTCTGAAAATGAAGTGAGGAGAGTGAAGAAACAGATGCTGGAGCAAGGCAATTGTTACAGCTAGCAGAAGGACAGGGGCTACAGATATGCTATAGAAGACCAAAACCTGCATTTCCCTCTTCAGCAGAAGACTGGCTGAGTTGTCCCTGCAGTTTAAGCTACCACACAGCTTTTTGTAGAGATGGTTTCTCTTAGAAAAAGAAGATGGTGACCTTCCAGGCTGAAACTGTAGATGAATGCTTCCCCAAAGGCAGTAAGAAAACTGCCCTTAGTTTCAGCTGTCAAAAATAGAAGGCATGTCTATGACAGTCACGTTATATATAACATACAGCACTGAATTGATCTCTGGTCCTACTCCATTTCAGTATTATGAACCGTTTCCAATATACATAATACTACTTTATCACATGTCCTGTATTTTACAAAGTACCTATCAGATATTTGACATTAAAGGTAAATGTCATTTGTCTTTAATAAGGTAAAGTTTGTGGTTGTTTAAAACAGGCATAGAAAAGAAATTAATTTTTTTCATAAAGTATTTCTTGGAAAAATATTAGTGGTAACAAAGTTGAATTAAAACAATTGTTTAACACTCTCCCAGGGATGGTTTCCCTTTTCCTTTGGTTTCCTTTGGTTTCCTTTCTCTCCTCTCTCCACAGACCCTCAGTAGTTTTTGTCCCTGCTCTTTGCCTTCTACTTCAGAGCATAGGCTCTTCTGAGTTAAAAAATACAGATGAGAAGAGTTTGGCATTGTTTTCAAAAGGGGCCTGATTTGACTCCAGATCATCTTCCTGGCCATCACAACACAAGAGTAAGGACTGAGAGAAAAAGTCTAGGAGCTTTTATGGAAATTCAGGACTTTATTCTAAATGCACTCAGGTGCAGTTTCACAGGAAATTTCCAAGGGTCTTGCCAGGCAGTACAAATCAAAAGCACAGTCTCACAGTCAGTTTGACCACTTTGCCTGAGACCGAAAATGACAATTTCCTTTGAGCAGTGCTGATTCCAACAAGTGCATCATGCTGCTGAGGTTAAATGTAGCCCTTGTGAAAGCCAGTCATTAATGTCACTGGAGTTACAGAAAGGATGTATTTAGGCCAATGTGCTTAGAAAAATTTGTGGTGTAGAAGTACAAAATGCCAAGTGCGGTTGAAAGGTTCTGGGGCATGTGTGTGCAGATGGGTAGAAAGATGTGATTTCTTTCTGCTTTGTTTGATATTTGGCTTTTTATTTTGTTAGATTTTTGGAGTAATAATTTATCCTATACTATTTCTATTCTGTTTGTCATCTTTATTCCCTCAACTTTTAAAAAAATTAAGGCTTACTACTTTCGAGTGGATTGAGAGGTGACAGGTTTCAGGCCACTACATTGGGAAATGAAATTAAACTGGAAAGTCTGTAGAAGAAAAGCATCCGGAAAAAACCCTAAAAGGCTGCTATTACAAGAGGGCTGAAGAACAAATATGGAAAAAAATATATCTGTGTTTCCTATTTATTTGAGTGAAACAGTGAGTGACCTGCATAAGCTGTGGGTCTGATATGCTACAAGATCTGTTTATCTAGGTACTAGCCACAGCATGGACACATACAGCACTGGCTTCAGGGCTTCTGGGAGGACACTTCAGACTGCCCATGTCAAGCCAGTCTAGAAGCTTTAATTTATGGATGCCAGAATGCTATTATTATGGGAGGATTTTCTAGTATCACTGTGCAAGTGGATTGAAATGTCTCCCATCACTACGTGTAGACCATAGTAATTGTGTGCGTGAATATTAATTATGGAGCACAGTTTCTCTACCAAGGAGTCTCCCCTTGGGAATGCTTAGCTATTCTAAGGTAAATTCAAGGTGATTCCATGCCCCTTCTTGTGTGTGAGAGCAGAAACTATATCCAAAATGCAGATCACGTGCATCAATAAATGCATCTCAGCAAGAATAAGTCAGTGACATGTCTCTAGGAGGTCTTCATAAAACCATTTAATGAAAACATGATTTGGGATATTTGCACTGGGTGCAAAGGTGAAATAGAGTGCTTCTCTACGTTGCTGTCAGCAAAGGGAAAAGCTGTGATGGAGTTCATAACAGACTTGGACCAGCTAATGTAAATTGCCCAACCTCCATTGATTTCCACACAGCTGAAGTGGTTGACCCTCAGTAAAAATCTGACCCAGTAATTCTGGCTCTTACCCAAATCTGTCTTTTATTAGCAAAAGAGTTTCATGAAGTACCTTTATCCATCTTTTGCCCCTCTTCCTACCTAACCATTTTCCAGAGCAGGACATCCCTAGGTTCATTCTCCTAAGGTGTATAAATAATAAGTTGCAGAGGCAGAGCATTATATTTGCTCTATCTGCCTTGTTTAACTCTGTAAGAGCTGTGTTTCCCTGCACAAAAAGAAATAGCTTGCAAGTACCTAACAATATTCAGGACAGTACAAAAGATGGTACTGAGTAACAAACTCAGCACAGCTCAAACATCCAATGAAGCCTTGACAAAAGCCTCCCACAGGCCGCATCTTACAGAGCCAAACTCCAGATCATGTCTTGGTGCAAGTTTTGATTCTTCCTGCCAAATGGAGGAGGAAGCAACACTAGGAGTTAGCTTGGCAGCAGGACCAACTTGTTGGGGTTGGGGTTTCCCACTCCCAAGACTTACACTTGCTTTCATTCTGTTTAGCACAGGAGAGATTTGGAGTGGGCACCAGAGAAGAAAGCATGCTGGAAATTGCTATACAGACTGCAGGAAATAATTAAACCCCACTGGAATAGAGAGAGAGCAACAGTGAGTGTTTCTGCACTCTGTGCCTAAAATCCACCTGGGAGAGGGCGTCAGAGCTCGGGCACTCTCCCCTAGGGCTGCTGAGGGCTTTATTCAGTGAAACTGTTGCAACCAACAGGGACTTAAATCCTGTATGGTAGAGCTGCTACCGGACCCATCCCTGAAGCAGCAGCCTGGGGAAGCACAATCCACCCGGCCTTCAGGTGCAGACACCGGTGGGAGGGGAAGGGAGCTGTGGGTGGCTTACTTGGACTTCAGCACTTGCTGGCACCTTTGCCCAAGCCTGGCTTTGGGGCTGGTCCTCACCCAGCAATATCCAAAATGCAGGCTCCACCAGAGGGCACAGCCACGCAGCAGGAGTGGGGAGCTGGGGCAGCATCGGGGGCAGCAGCATCAGGAGGATGCTCCTGGGAGCAGAGATACCCCAATAGCTCGAAGGGCTGGCTCCTGCCGATCCCACCTGCATTCCAAAAGGAACTGGGGGTTTCGTTTAAAAACACACTGCCCCTGCTACTTTCAAAAGTGTCCCAGCATGTGCTTTTGTTGTGACTTGTCTACCTATGAGCTGTGGGGCTGAAATGGGGTCCTCTCTGACCTGGGGCAGCTCTGTCCCCTTTGCCCTCCATTAGCCTGTGCAACATTTCTAAGGGGACAAAGAAGAGGAAGGGCATCCCTCTTTCTTTTGAGCCAGCATGTGCAGGGAAACTGAGGGTTTCAAGGAGGTATAAATCAGAGATGCACCCTCCTTGTACAAGGAAGAGCTCAAGGAGCCCTTCTTTCTATGATGCTTCCCAGTGCTCACTTTAGAGCTGCTTTATCTCATTAGGGCTCTCCCTCTGTGGCATTGTTAAAAGCACACTTGAGTTTTCCCTATTTGTCTCAGTAGATCATCATGGCAAGCACAAGCATTGTATTATACAACATGCCAGTAATTAACACCTAGCTACAGCTCTATGGCATCTAGGTCTTTCTTAAGTCAAAGACAAGTATTTCTATTACTAACAGTAAGAATACAGCACATTTTAATTTTGTGGACAATGTATGTAGCAGATAAGCAACATAGTAATTATGTTTTGTATGTAAAATAACAATTTCCTTCTAAGTCTGTTCAAATTTTTAAACACAGTGAATTTAGTCTGGCTGTCTCTGCTGTGATGGAAGAGTTCTCAGTTTTGCTCTTCAGATTAAAACTGAAGCAGAGAAGGGACTTGTCAGAAGTATCTTGGAAACTGCCATTGACCCATTTAGGCTAAATGAATAAAAATCTTTAAGTTCACAGTTTTGGGGGGTAATTGTGAATGGTATTTGTGTATGTCTGTTTGTGGGGCCTGACTGATGTCTAATAAATATTCTGCTGCAATTAAGACTAGGCACTTTGACCTTTAGAGCCCAAGACATGAGTTTCTGGTGACACACGTTATACACATATAGAGCAAGTGATGAAATTTCCTGTCTTCTGGGTGGTGGTTTGAACAGATAAGATTCTCAGATAAGCACTGCATTTTAATTCACTGTCCTTCCAAAGGAAGCTAGTGAAGAGACCTGGATAGAAATGCAAAAAATCTTCAGTTGATCTTGTCCTCATGGTGATCAGTGGTCGTATGTGATGTTTGTATATTCAAACATTTGTTTGATGATCATATGGGCATGCTGGAAAACTCATCTCTCTTCTTGGGATTATCCTGGAAAAGGGAGAGGGAAATTACTGTAAAAAGGAGTATGGGATCAAAACCAGTGGTATATTTCTGTTTCTTCCTAAGGAAAGGCAATTCTTATCCTTGGAAAGATCTTTCCTGATATCTGACCTTTAAAAATGCTGAAGACACTCATAGCTTCATATTTTATCACCCCTTTTTTCACATTGAGTGATACTTAAACAGATATATTCACATACTACCTTATGTCCATGTGACAATTTATGGCTTAACCCCTAATATAAGAACTCTGAATATCTCAATTTGCAAATTCGAATCATTTCAAATGGAGCCCTCTCCCATATCAAGTGCAAGTTAGCCAAGCTGAGCAAATCAGAACTTGTTTCCTTCTGGTCATAATAGTCAGCCTAAGGCTAACCTGTTCCAAGCACTCTGCTCCTATTAGTGAGAAGTGGTTCCTGCCATAAGCTTGCCCTGCTGCAAGGCTTATCCTTCGTCAACACCTGGCTGTAGCAACACACATTTTCCAATTTACAGACTGTTAGATAGGTGACCACTGGAACAGTAAAACAAGATGAAAACAAGCAGATAGCTGAAACTGAGAAACAGTCTGCTCAGGAATACATAAATCCAGAGAGAATTAGCACTTCACATTTTAGCACCCTTGCCATACTTAGGTGTTTTTTCTTGCCCATCCTACAGCCTCTGGGCCAAGCACTCTGTTGCAACCCACTGGCTCGCTTTGCCCCTTTGAGAGAGCACAAGGTGACATCCCAACTGCAGCTCTACTGTGAGCCACACTACTTTCCCCTTCCACAAGACAGACCTGACCCTTGAAGGAGCTGATGCAATTCACTACACAAGAGATTTATTTTCTTTCTGATTTTTTATTTATTTGGGGCTTTTTTTTGGCCATGTACCCATCCACTGTAGTGAGCTGAATCAGCTGATGGAGGGGTGAGGGGATTGACAGGGCTGGGGAAGCAGGAGGATTGCATGACCAACAGGAGAGCAGGAAGCAGAAACTCCCCTTCTGTGGCAACCAGCTAGCTCAACCCTTCCACCCAGGCAGTTTCTGCCTGATAGTGTGGCAATCAGTTGGAGTGCAGAGAGCAGGATGACTTGTTACTTTGGAACACTCCCCAAATAGCACTCATCCTCCATATGACTGGAAGACGCCAAAAGAGTCATTCCTGTGGCTTGTCTCTTGGAATGCAAACAGTTTGTGGCATGCAGGCATGGTCATGTACCCAACTGAAGGTGTCTGCTTTCACAGGTGGGTGGGCTAGGGTATCCGGAACATCCTTGGGGCCAGCAGACAGGACATGGGATTTATGTGAATAGCTGCTGGAGGCCAGAAAGAATACTGGAGGAAACCTCAAATGGCAGTACCAGGCACCTGTCCCCCTGAAAATGTGTTGAGATTGAAGTCACTGACATTAGAGTCCTCATAAGTGACAAAACAAATCTCCAGCTACACTGATAGAACACTGCCTGGGAGAAGGGGTACTCCTTGTGTAGCTTGAGTAGACGCTTGAGTAGCAGTAGCAGAGCCTGCCCACAGACTTCCCCATACCTCTGAAATAGCAACAGCAGGCTGAAGATACAGTACAAAAGCTCTCCCTTGACCCTATTGACTTCCTACAAAAATCATATTTCTTCATGTATTCAATATAATACAAACATAGAGCATTTTCCATGCCAACAAAAAGCACTTCTGAGGCCAGAAATACCTGTACAGTCCCAAAGATGTTCAAAAATATGTTTAAAAACTGAAGACAGCCTTTTAGAAACAGATTCTCTGCACAACTGTGCAACCACTTTTATATACAACTTTTCTTTCTTGTACTCTGAGGTGCATACCACTCCAAATTGCAAAGTAAAGTTACTCTATAGACTGTTTTTTCAGATTCCAGATGGCACAGAGCAAGTGACTCTGCTATGTAAAGCAAAAGATTTTAGAGGAGGTGACTATAAAGATTTACCCAGCTTTTGTACCCCCTTCATTACTGACTGCAGGATTAGTCCATCTGATTAACTGAAAAAACCCCAAGAGAAATACTTGACCATTTTCACTTTTGAAGAATCAGCCTAAGCATCTTTTTTATGTTTGTGGTGATTTTTTTTTTAACTTTTTTTTTTAAATTTCCTTAAAATGTATACAGTCATTATTTGTAGAATTAAATGCCACAATATTACATGGAAGAATGAGACCTTCTTTTTCCCCTTTGAAATCAGTGAACCTTTGCACATACCTATATGATCTCAGCAGCAACAGGGAGATTAGGCAGCATAACTGATGACTGAGTCCTGTCCTTCACTTTAGTAATCTCTGCATGGGATTTCTGTGCCACATTCACATTTGATAACAGTGGTAAGTAATAATAATCTTAACTGGACTAATTAAGCAATAATTAACAGGAATTAATCCTGTTATTGCCTACCTGCTAAAGGAGACCAAGTGACGGTGTTCATCTTCCAAAGGGCAGTGAGTGGGCTGAGCACTATTCCCAAATCCCACTGGAGGCTCCATTGCCTCAGACAGCAAGTGTGCCACCACATCTTGTCCCTGCTGAGGTCACCAGGAATTTCCAGGGCACTGGAATCATGATCTATATGTACTGCAAGCTGTGACAATTGGGATAGAACCTGAGAGCCATCTGGCAATACCACTGTCACATTATCAGGGTATTTTTTAAGGAAGGGAGTGAACAGACAGATAACACTATCAGTTGTACTGGTTCTGGGAGAAGCTAAACCTACACAGAGCAGAAACAGGTGAAAATCCAGGCCTGCTTAATGACTCTTTCCTAATTGCAGTTGGCAAGCAAGCTCCATGCTAGAGGCTGAAACTGCGAAGAGAAAAGCCTCACCACAGGATTTTCAGTGTGCCCAGTATTTTGCTCTGCAGCTACTTCATCAAAGTGCCCGTCAGCTTTTTGCTTATTTCCAAGGTTATGAAATATTCAGAAAAAGGCTTTAAAAAAACATCAAAGTATGAAAAATTACAGAAAGTTAAGGTTGAAGTTCACACACTTGTCATTATCTTTGTATCGCTTCACTCGTCAGTGAAAATATACACATACCCACGCATAAACAGGCACCTATAATAACATCGCTAATCACTTGAAGTAGTGCTTTCTCCTTCTGTGGCTCTTTTGTATGGCAACATAAGATTAAATTAGTCTTTAGAATGTGATTGCACAGACTCCATTATTTCAACCACCTTTCAATTTTTAATTCAAATAAAAAGTAGTATATAGGAAAGTCAAGCAAATATATGTATTAACATCAAAAACCTCTAAGATAGACATTTAGCATGACCTCAGCATGCAAACTTAGGTGGTTCAGTGTAGTCATCTAGCTCCAAATTGCCGTGACCATGTTTGAACTTTTTGCCTTTCACTTTTCCATCTCGCCTCCTTCCCTTACAAAACAGATTATTTTTGCTGACCTCTCAGCAACGAAAGTCTAATTATTTTCTCTCAGGTTTACTGATATTGTTTAACCCGTAGTCGTAGGGAAGTAAGTACGCTGTTGGTGTCATGATCTCCCTGGCTTGTGGGGGTGAAGCAATCTACAGGTCTGCAGAAGTACTGGCAGATAATGTAGAAAAAACCTTGTGTCTTTTGCTTATGAACGAATACCATCTGGGATATGCTTAGAACTGCTACTAGTGAAAGCAAAGATGGGAAATTCAGATTCTGTGATTTATATGGAAATGGCTGTAATGAGGCAGGTCTGGCTGTTGGATTGCATTTTATGCACAAGACTTCATGTGCTTTGAAACCGCAGAGATTTTCCACTTCTTGCCACAAACCATGGCCTAGCGGTTCAGCACGAATCGAAAAATGCTTCTTATGGCTGTGAAGAAAATACTGAGAGGGGCTGAGGATGTTAACCATGTGAAGACAAAGATATAATTACCCCACTTACAACCACAGTGAGCTTTTATCTGGTCAATCTAAACCATAACACTGACAACGAGGAAGGAGGAGATTGCTATCCAAGCTACCCACAAGGACTGCAAGCTGGAGTTACTGCCTTGCCCCTGCAGTGTGCTCTGCAGATTGCTCCTGCTCATCATCTTTTCTGTTGTAACTGGCATGAGCTGCGTTAAAAATATTGCTTAGATCTAAGTGGTTACAGAGCACAGGGGTGGTTTAAGTACATGATCAAGCTGGGTACTATAGCACGAAGGAATGGGAGTATCTTGAGCCATAGGTTATTTTATAGACCTGAGAGAGGACACAGTAATTGTGCTTTAAATTCCTTTATAACATTTTGATGTTAATTAGTGCTTATTGTTGATTTATTATGAGCTGACAGTTCATAAATCAAATGGTTTGTTCATAGGATTTGCTTAGGCTTAGCACGGCATCCATCCAAGCAGCTTCCCAGCTGTCTGTGGTTGAGTCCAGGAATAATGCAGCAGCACAGACTAACCCAATTTGCAGGACTGGCTTGCCAGGTAAACTTGGGCTGCCCATAAGCATCCTTTGGCCATTTTTTTGTTTATTCCTTGGCACTTTCTGAAACTTTTTTTTTTTTTTTGTTAGGACCAGTCAGGACCAGCTAGTAATCCTGAGGAAGTCCTTTATTAATTCTTGAAATCAACTCCCATTTTCTTATCCAATGGCACCACCTCATTGTTTCCCTATTATGGAGTGTATAGGAGAAGCCAGTTTTCCATGGCTTCCATTACTTGTATGTTGCTCTGCTTTCAAATATGGCAAAATTGAAGACAGAGAGATTGAATCCTTCAATGCATTAATTGATACAGCTGAAAAAAAACCCCAACCCTTTCAAGCACACAGGCCTCCTTCAAGTTCTGTTTGCTTTAGTAACTGATGTTATGTTTAAACCACAGTGTCAACTCTCATTGCCACTTACTATATCTTATGTTGACTTGTCAGCAACATAGCATCCCATTTCCCAGCAGCTGCTAAGAGTTTAGTTGAGACTTAGCTATACAACAGTACAACAAACTATTCAAAATTACTCCTTACAGCAATAGAAACCTAATGAGTTTTGCAATAAATTAACACTGTGACAGGGAAGAAAAAGTATTTGCTTAGTAACAGGAATGATAATGGTAAGGTGCCTAACCTGATTAGACAGTTCCTTGTAAACCTGAAAGAACCTGCTTGCATTACTCAGCCAAAGGGTCTTGGGTAAAATGGAAATGGCATTAACATGTATCTGGTAGAAAATGCAGCATTTAGTTGCTATGTCTTCTATACAGATTTAGAAGACACACTAAATGAGGGGAATAAAAAGTAATGCTCAATAACTATCTATTTACAGACCAAGATGGGCACCCTGTAGGAAAAAAAAAAGTTATGCACATGTATGTGTGCAGAGAGACTTAGGTTGTATTCCCTGTCTCTTGAAACCACATCATTCTCCCCACATCCTTCCTTGTGAAAAGTATTTACAACTTTCACTTCAAGTTCCTGCTTTTATGTGAGAATTAAATACATTACTTCAAGAATGATTACATAAAAGTTATTTCCTCTTAAAATAGACTATATATTTTTTTGTTGACTGCTCTTGACTGTGGTTGATATAAGCAACCAGAAGCAGGGCTTAGAAACCTCTCCAGGCCCAGAAGATATTATGCATTCTTCCATCGTCAACACAGATTTTGTAAGTGACCCTGAGCTTTGGTATTAACATGCAGATAGATAGTCACATGCTAGGGGGAACTTTCAGGTAGCCCTCATGAGGCCAGGACAGGAAGAAAAGAAGTATTCATTGCAGATTGTTTAACCTATGTAGGAGTCCTGCGAGCTATAGAAAAACAGGAGAAGTCCCTGGAGAGCTTTTGAGAAGCATATGAATCCCAGTAGGGTTTAGCATTTCAAAGCTGTTAATATATTTCCCAAAACTGTTACAGCTGATTTTCAAGCATTGCTGGGACTTGCTTCTACATGGTGCCTTGAAGAATCAGCACTCCTGAATGAGCACCAAATGCCGCATAGATGCTTTGAGTCTGGATGGCAGCTGAGTCCCAAGATAGGTATTTCCAAACAGAAACCCCGGGGCAACAGCCAACCTTACCTGAAGCCCTGTGGCCATCTAAACCCTAGAGTAGCCTTCACCATAGCATTTCATAACCTTCAGCTCCATCCTGCGCACTGCACCAGCTCTGGCACTGATTTTAGGAAGCTGCCACTGTAAGGGAGCAGGTCTCAGGCCCTCTGGCTAATCTGTCACTTCAGGATTTCTAAAGTCCGTCCACACACTCTGGAAACTGCATTTGGAGCAGTTCTGTTCTGAACAACTGGTTTCTGTCAGAAAGAAACTCCCAGACCATAAACTTCAATGCGTCAGATACTCATGAAACAATCAGATGCAATAAGCCTTTAAGGCACACAAGATTCTTATCCAAAATAGTTTGGAGTTGCATAAAAAGGGATACTGGTATTTTCTTCCCCTCAAAATGAAGATTTCTGGTAATGGTCTCTCTGTAACAACTCCACTTTTAAGACAGAAAAGAAAATATTTTGCCACTCATGGGAGTAAGTATAACTAGACACAACAAATATTCTCACAAAATTGGAGCCCAAATTTCCTTATTTCCTTATTTTTATTCCAAGCAAAGAGCAGTGACATTCAACATCATTTGTTGTATCACACATTAATTTCTCCATCTCTCTGTGTCAAAGATATTGTTCAGATGGATTAGCAGTATCACCTGAAGCTTTTAATGGAGCAAGTGCTGATGCACACTGTGGTGAGAACATCTAGAGCTGACACATCCATGTGTAATCCTACAGGAATTATATCTAGCAGAGGAACAGTGGATGTGGGCCAATATATGCCATTGGCAGCATTTAACCTCCAGCATGACGGCAAGGAGCAGTGCCATGGCTCTAGCAGACCTAGCGCTCTGCAGCTGCGAGGAGCCCTTTACTCTGTGCTTCACCCAGCCACCCAATGTCATGTGTGGTGGTGCTGGAGATCTCTCCAGATGTCTTCACCCATCTGCCTTGGGGTGCCCATCCACAAAAACCACCTGCCAGTGGAGATTTGCCCTTTTTGGGGCACATCCTTTGGATCAGGAATGCATATGAAGTCAGCTTTGCCCAAACACTACTCCACCAGCAAGTTCAGTAGCCACTGAAAGCTGATGTGAGGCAGTTTTGAAAATCCCTGCAGCTCTCAGAGCCTTTCATCTGGAAAGCAAAGCTAGCACTACCGCTCTTCCCCTTCATCCTCTCTGTACAGACAGTAAACATTTTGAGAAAAGGACCTTGATCTGTTGAAGGCCTTTGTAGTAATAAATAATAATAGTAATAATAATTTATAAGTATTTAATTTATATTTGTAAATTTATAAATATATTCAATTTATATTATAGGAATAAATAATAATTTATAAGTATTTATAAGTAATAAATAATATGAGTAAATAACAATTTAGCACCACCTTGCAGTTTCAGTGTGAGCAGTGTGAGGTTCAGTGTTTTGCTTAAAACTCCCTGTCAGGTGACAATGTAAGAAACTCAGTCATCGTCAGGGAAAAAGAAAAGCTCTAATTGTCAGGAAAAAAAGGAGAGAAAAAAATGGAGAACATGACTCTGAAGTCACACTAGTCAAATGCAAGCAGGAACATCTGACTAGCTGGCTGTTGACGTCCCACAACGTGGGGGCTCTCTCTTTGCTTCCCTTTCTCCTCCCCAGTGCTTGGGTTTAATGACATTAAACACTTCCATGTTAATGAGAACTGAAGTCCACAAGAGACAAGAACATGCCGACCCTTGCAGGATCTGCTCACTTTTTTGACATCTGCTGGCTTTCTTGACACAAAAGCTGTTCTCCTCCTGCCTTCAGACTGCAAGGTCGGTGGGGGCTGGGACCGCTGTTTAAGCCCAGCTCACACTGTAAAGCACGTCCCGGGTGCTGCCGGAGCCGGAGGAACTCAGCTGGAGACATCAGCATGTGGTAGATGAGACGGGAAGGCAAAATTAAGGATCCATAAACGCCGTGTACCTTAGCTGCCAGGGGAGCTGAGCAGATGATCGTTACACCCGGGGTCCCTGCCCCATGCTGGCCCAGCTACGGGGCAACATCCTAAACGTGTCTGTGCACAGCGGCGAGCCTGGGGCTCTGCAAGACAGTGACCAGCGTGGGGACACCCATTAGCACTCCGTTCCTTGCAGCACTCCGGGCCTGGCTGGACAGGGGGCAGAGAGCCCAGCACCGAGGGGTGCGGCAGTCACCGCAGGTGTATATTGAATTCAAACGCAAACAGGGCGCGGGGTGTAGGCTTTTGGGGGGCAGTGTACGCGTCTGCTTTCCTTGCTAAACCTCAGCTTGTGCCCCTTTATCTGCCGGCTGGCCAAGGAGGGCGCACAGGGCGCTGCGGTAGCTGTTCAATACAGGGGTGGGGGCTTCCGATTTCTGTAGTTATTTTGCAGGGCCTGAAGGGGTATATGTGTGTGGGGTACCCTCAGTGCCCGGCAGAAGCTCAGCCCCGGTACCGACCGGCGTCACCCGCCGGGCAACGGCGGCGGGTACGCGAGAGTGGGCGGGTGTCCCGGGCGGCGGCGGCGGCGGGCGGGCACTAGGACCGCACCGCCCCCGGGCGCTGCGCGGCGGCCGCAGAAGAGGAGGAGACCGGCGGGCCCGGGAGGAGAGGCGCGGAGGGGAGCGGAGCTATGTTAAACCCGGGATACCGCTGAGGCGGGGCTGGCCAGGCCACAGGCGGGGGCTCTCCGGCGGCGGGCGCGCAGGGGCCCGGCTCCCAAGGCGGCGGCAGGCAGCATTTCGGCGCGGAGAACGGCTCCGCAGCCACCGGGCCAATGAACATGTCAGTGTTGACTTTGCAGGAATACGAATTCGAGAAGCAGTTCAACGAGCATGCGGCCATCCAGTGGATGCAGGAGAACTGGTGAGTGCCGCCCCTGGCTCCGCCGATCGGCGGAGAGGCGCTGAGCCCATCCGGGTGCGCGCTGTGTGCGCCCGGCAGCTCGGTGCGGCTCCGCGCCGCCGTGCGCGGGCACACGGGCGGGCGCTACTGCCGGCGCTACCTGCGCGCCCGTGCGCGGGGCCGCCCCGCCGGCTTACGCAAGGCCAGGGCATCCCGCTGGCGGTGCGGTGCAGCTCGGTGTGCTGCCATGCGGGCCCCGACCTCCCGCCGCCTACTCCCATGCGATGCCCCGGCCTCCGGGTGGCCCGGCGGCGCAGAGCCGCACACGTGCCCCAGGCTCTGCCCTCGGCCTCCCGTGCCTCCATCCCTGCCCGTCCCTCCCGCTTCCCGCTCGTTAGACCAAGTTGAGCGTTTGCCAGTGCTCCCTGCGGAGCCCCTTCCTTCCCCCTCCCCTCCCCCAGCTCCTAATAAAACTTCATTTGGAGCCATGCGACTATTAACTTTCCCGGAGTGTGCAGGGAGCTGGAGCGAGCTGAGCCGCGGCGGCATCCGCCTCGCTGGGAACTGCGCAGAGACTCCGCGGGGTTGTCCGGGCTGCGACGAGATGGAGCCGCACGGACACACGCGCACACACACGCAAACGGACACATGCACGCACACAGCCTTGCCCGCTGAACGGGAACGCTGTGCCGGTAGCCTGCTTGGTGCCCCACACTGCGCCGGCGGTACCTGTGGTCCCGGGCGCGGTCCACGCTGCTACCCGGGCCTCGGCTGGCAACGTGGAGGGACTGCCCCGGCTGCCACTGCCCTCTCCTGCGTCGTATCCCGGGTCGCCCTCGGGCCGGGATCTCCCTCTCCATCACAAGTGCCTGACACCTTGCTTCTGGCATTGGCTGTCTGCACGGGTCTTGTGTTCACACCTTGCCTGTGCTCACTAGTGCTTTGCTGCTGCATTGTCCCCAGCCACCCTGACCTGGTGTCCAGTCTCACCCTGTCTGCTGCTCCCGTGGTGTCTCTCCCCAACTTGCCCCCTGCTTTCCCATTGCCCACATGCACTCCCTCAGCAGTGCCACCTGCCCTCTCAGGTTCCTTCAATCCCTAAATCTCCCAAGTGAGGAGTTTCCCAGTGCTACCTTCAGGTGACGATGGCAGGATAAGACTGTCTCTGGGTCCAGTCTTTGATGCCTATGTTTGCAAGGTAGACTGGGCCCAGATCCTAGGTGGATCTCAGCCAGGGACTTGCTAGAATCCTCCAATGACTTTTCTCGGGGTTTCTAAATGCAGTTTAATTAAAATGACCCTTTAAGTGTGTGTGTGTCTCCATTCCCCTGCAGGTGAGCTCATTAGCTCTTAGGGGTACCTAGTGTCACTCATGTTTCCGGAAAAAGTGGACTACATAGATACTCTTGGGCTGGGAGTGTTGGATGCTTCCCAATTTGTCCATGTTCCAGAAAAAAATTGGCATCAGAAGAGGACAAACTGGTAAAAGAGGATGGAGGGGGGGATACCTGAGTGTATTTTGTAGCCAAATAACTCGGGAGACATGCTGTTTAGATTAAAGAACTTAACTAGGAGCCAGTATTCCTGTGTCATCTTCTTGGCTCTGCTGCGCTTCATGGCATGACCTTGGGAACATTATTACATAACCTCTCCTAGGCCTCAGTTTCTCCTGCAGGGAAAGACCAGAGGGGTAGGGAGTAATAATGCTGAAATGCTCTCATGAGGTGCTTTGATGACTTTGGTAATGTTTGCCGAGTGACTTGAAGATGTCAGGTACTATATAAATGCTAAGCAGTGTTGTTAAAATCTCCCTGGCAGTCTCATGTGCTGCAGAGTCTCCAGCTGGGACTCCTGTAACGCCAGGCTTTCTCTTCCCAGCCTCAAAGGAAGAGACCATCAGTTTTATGTTGCTTCTGTACAGCTAGAGAGGCACAATGGTCTGTGTGCACATGCTTTTCAGTCTAGTTTTGCCTTCTCTAAGGGAACTGATGAATTCTAACCTTTGATTCACGTGAAAGTAAAGGAGAGCAATCTGCTTATGGCCTGGGAGTGTTTCTGGAAATGAAATGGAGCTGTGCCCACAGTTGTGGCAGACTTGCCATCAAAATGCAGCTGAAGACCCTTTGGAGTTTTAGGTTAAATTGTGTGGTTTTATCTTCAGGATATTCACTTGCTTAATGAAAGCTGCTATAACAGCACTTGAATTTTGTGGGGGCTAAGGGCCATACAAGAAGGCTTTTCTTCTTCATATCAGGGTGACACCATAGGTTTGGTTACACAGACACTGATGGCAGTACGTGGCTTCTTGACTTTGTAGGTCTAGCCTTAACATACGCGTCATTAATGTAAGAGCATTCTAAGATGAGGTTGTTGAGTAGGAGTTTGTAGGGATGAACACAGTTGTTCATTCTTTGGAGAGGAAGATGGATTAAGTGGACTTGCTTCAGGAAAAGCTAGTAGGATGTTATACTGTAATCTCTATTTAAATTAGGATGCCATACTATTACCATGTCTAACATGGAGGTAAACACATTCTGTAGGTGTGGCATTTGTTAGTGTGCTTAACTTTAGAAATCTTTCTCTATACGGTACAAGGCCATAAAAACCCCTAGTCTGTGCTCTGCTGGGGGGCTGAGGTGGTTCTAAGGAGCTGACCGTGTCTTTTGGATTTTGAGAAGAGTCTTTGGATTCTGACTGGGTCACATATGAAGTTGTAGGGCAATTTGAGGAAGGCTATATATCCCTTTACATACTCTTTGGGTTCTGAGCTGGTTAAAGCACTGACAAGCCCTTTTAATTATAACTGTGCAAGCCTAAACCTGGAAAAGCTTGAATGTAGAGCCTAGGGGTAGCAGCATACCCCTGGGTACTGGTTTGATTGGTCTGGATGGATCATGGTGGCTGGTTCTGTTTGGCCAAAGCTTGTGCCTCCTTTGCCTCTGTCCTCCAAGCCTGTCCCAAAGTCCATTGCTCTTTGGGGCAAGTGCACATCCTCTGCACTCGCTGGTTGCTGGCACCCAGGTTTTTCTTCAGCACAGCCCCATCCTACTTTTATTTCCTCACTGCATCTGCCCCTGGAGATCAGCCCTCTGGGGCTGACATGAACAAAACCTGTCTGACAGTAAATTGCTCTAATGGCAGTGAACGAGGTCCTTCTTGCTCCATTCCAGATGTTCCTGCTTCACTTTAGAGAGGCCCCCATCCTGCAGTGTGCTTTGCACGAGGACCTCTTCAGAGCCTGGGCCTCAATTAGTAGTGCTGTAAAGAGGCTACTGTTTTGACACAGAAGAAAAATGAATAGTCTGTTCCCTGACACGTACAAGCTGATATGTTTTGTGCCCCCCTCAATGCATAGATTTATGTGTATGTTGCCCTTATGGTATAGGCCCCAGATTGCCTGTTTCTCATAAAGAGAGGCATGAAGGGCAGAGCAGGGTTGTAGGCTGCAAAGGCAGACCTGCACACTGCTGGTCTGAGGGTAAGAGCCACCCAATTAGTTGTCTTTCCTAAACAAGCGATGGTGGGTTTTCAGGAGGTTGAAGAACTAAGAGGTACATTTAGTCTTGTGAAATTAGTTAAACTTTCCCATATTGTGGGAAAGCTGTTGTGGATGTACCTTTACATATAATGCCACCAGGTAGCTTTTAATATGTGATACAGTATCAATTTAGGATAAGGTACACTATCTTACTGTACTAGACTATGGGAGGTATGATTTTGGTATAATCAGGAGTAAGTCAAATGTTTATTAAGATAATTACTTATGAAGATTTCTCAAATCAAACTCCCACGGCACCTCCTCACAAACTTCTTCAGAGAGGGGAGGGGGAAGAAATAAATAATCTGCAGGGGATTTCCCCCTGCCTGAAACTGCTGCGTGAGAATTAATGTGGCTCTAGTCCTTTATCTCTCGTGCATCAATACATCAGTATTTGTGCAGAACATTCATAGTTCAGTCAGACATGCAGCAAAAAGGGCTGCAGCACTGGAATCCCGATTCCCGGCTGCAGGCAGCGAGGCAGAAAAAACTGCCTGGTGCTTGGAAAAGCAGATAGTGACAGCAATGCACTGAATGGAGCAGTGACAGCCGAGGTCCTTCCCATCGTGCTGCAGAGCGCCAGGTTCGGGCATCAGCCCGAAGTGACAGTTGTTCCTGTTATAATTGT
This sequence comes from Agapornis roseicollis, assembly GCA_002631895.1. Lineage (NCBI taxonomy): Eukaryota > Metazoa > Chordata > Aves > Psittaciformes > Psittacidae > Agapornis > Agapornis roseicollis. Next base: position 151,033 of record NDXB01020234.1, on the reverse strand, counting down.
CTGGCCAATAATAATTATCTTCAGATGTCTGCTGACGAGGGGCTCGCCAATGGGGAGGCAGGAGGCCTGTGCTGACTGCGCTGAGATTATCTGGGCGAGATGACGTCACGTCAGGGCTTGCCTAAAATCACAGAAACTTTTCCTCTGCTGCTGTTCAGCTGCTGCTGCAGAGCTCCGGGCATCCCTGCTCTCCTGCCCTACCCTCCTGCCCTACAAAGCCATCCCGCTCCCCCCTTTTGTGTGCCCCTCCTGGCTTTTTCCTTGCCTGTTTTTTCTCCTTGAAAAGCCAAGGTTTAACCCTTGGCAGCCATCATCATGCTCACTGGTAGTAGCAGGAGCTGAGATGGAGTGGAGGAGGATGAGCAGGATGGCAGCAGAGCTGGTTATTCCCCAAAGATGCTGTGGGGCTCTGCTGCAGAAACTGGCTGTTTTCATCTATGAGCTCCCAGTAAAGAGAGAAGCGTAAAGTAAANTTCCCCAAAGATGCTGTGGGGCTCTGCTGCAGAAACTGGCTGTTTTCATCTATGAGCTCCCAGTAAAGAGAGAAGCACTGTGTAAAGGCAAGCATTTTTTTTAGTTTTGAAGGTCTGAGGCAACTCGAACTTGACTCTGAAATTGACTGTGTGAACCTTAGATGAGTGCAAATGTTTGTGTATTGAAAACAAACATCCAGGTGCGGGGAGTTTTAACCTTTTGTTAGCAAAAATGTTAATGTGGCGAGGGGCAGAAAGTACAGCCAATGCTGAGAGAAATTTATCCTTTGGTGTGATCTTCTTTCCGGTCAAACCTGGAGGTAGATGTTGTGGAGAAGAGGGTCAGCTAATTTGGATTTGAAGCACACTTGCCTTTTAATAATTCACAGAAGCACCATCGTCCTAGACAGATTTGTTTCCTAAATGCAGAACAAGCTTCCCTCATCCACTTAAGCTACTCTTACCTCATTCAGAAATCAAGAGTGAGAGGCTGTGCACGTATCTCTCCAAGCATACGTGTGTAGCAGCCAAAACCTGATGTAAATTACTTCTTTTTTTTACCTTCTCCTGAGCTCTTGCTAAATGCCAGAGAAGGATGTGGAGGGGACATGACAGTCACCCTGTCCTTCTCTCTGTGCTGCAGCAAGGACACAAAGGGAAGGTGTACGAGTTGCTCTTTACCACAGAGAGACTGTTGTACTTGAGCAAAATTCAGCCAATGCAAGAACTGAGCCTACCTCCACATTTCATCCCCCAGAGGGGTTTTTTCTGTTCTCTCATGCAAACTGTCCATAAAGTTGACAGGACAATCAGTGCACAGTAGCTTTGGAACTGCAGAGATTAGAGGATACTGCTTCTTTGCCTTTCCTCCATCCCTCAGGCCTTTCTGAGCAAAAGGCTGATACAATGGAGTATAACAGGGCTTTGGCTCCTTGAAGACACGAGGACAGAGTCTATGGGGAATAATAGTACATGTCATTTCAGAGTTCAGGTATTTTCTGTCTATGTGTGGGGGAAAAAAAAAAAATAGAAGGAAAAAGACAGTGAAAAAGAAATGTCATCCTGAATATAAATACATGGGTGTCTTCTGGGTTCAGCCTACCACTGAAACGTAGGCATTGGCCTTTTGCTTACTCTATCCCTAGAGTGTGAACACATCTGTCATCATGTTGCTTCACTAATTTTTAAGCCTCTTAGAGTGAAAACATCTCTTCCACTTTGTCAAACACCATGTGCCTGTGGGAATAATGAACTTGTAAGAATGGAGCAAGAAGTAATTCAGGAGCTTCCTATTTCCACAAGTGACTATGAGCTTTCAGGAGCATTTTGGTTTGGGATGAGATGTGGCATGCTATGTCTTGGCACTTTTGAAAAAGTATCTTATATCGTCAAATAGGCATACACTGTGAAAGCACAAGGGTGTTTGTGCAGGCATGGGCTGAGTAGCAAGTGGTGGCACAAATGCATAGATTCAGGGTGCTCTATGTGAATGGGCAAAGGAGTGATGGGGAGAAGCTGATTTGCCCTGGGACTAGGGTGGAGGGTGCCCAGGTATCTCCTTTCTCCTCTAAATGGCCTGACTGTGAACCACAGGGAGTTTTTCCCCTGACAGATAGTCTTTTCACCTCTGTGGCTGTTTCTGCTAGCTTGTAGATGCAGGCATCCATGCAGAGAGAGACAGCTTCCTTTGCTGGTGAAATCCATGTGAAATTGGTGGCAGGAGGCACCCCATGTGCTTGTCCAGCTTTCTAGCCTGCCAAGCTGTATCTTCACAGGGATGTGGTGTTAGGGCCCTTGGAGTGGCACCGGGCAGCTCTCCTTCCTGTTACATGGTAGCATCCCTGCTTCATCAGTCCTGGCAAAAGTACAACCTGCAATCAGCCTCCACAGGGTCTTCTGCACCACAGGTGAAGGCAGCCTGACAGCAAAATGCATCTTTGGCCAAGGTCATTGCCCCATGTTGAGAGGACAGCAGTTTTTATGATGGCAAATGAATTGCTGTTGGCTGTTTTGCTGTCAGGTCACACATGTTTCTGGGCTCCTCCTAGTCACCACAGTGGCATTCCTTTCCTGAATGCCAGTTTTTAATCATACCTTAATGACAAGCCACTGTTTTTTACCTTGGCGCATTTTGTCTTCCTGTTAGTTTTTCTGAGGCAGACACTGTTATGTTTGTATCCCTTGCAACCTAGAAATATTGAAAACTGTCCAAAAGCAGTGAGTAAAATTTACATGGGGACATCCATTTTCTCCTCCTTGCCCAAACGGGCACAGTCTGGTTGTCCTACTCTGGTAAGAGTAGCACACTAGACAGGCTACAATGATTTGTTAGGTCCTGGTCTTTTAATGAACTCCATGCTGGTAGATGTTGCCTTTTAATGGGGCTCAGAGTAACCAGGAGATCGCTGCATGTAACTCATTGTGTGATTAGGGGTCTCAGTTACTCCATGTTCTGCAATGCCTAATGTAAGTGGCCTTTCCCCTGACCTCCTTGCTGAAAACGCAGTGAGCATTCATGTTCAGTACATCTACTGCTCCTTAAAAAGTCAAACATGGTCATGTTCTCATTGGTCTCAGCAGAGAAAGGTTCTGGCAGAGTATTTAACTCTCAAATTTATGTGCTGCGTTTATCATTGGTCTGTTCTCCACAGCCATCTATAGTGGTACTGGGAATAAAAGGATGTTTTGTACTTTTTACCTCCTTTATGTCATTGCGCAGTCTCTGCCCCTTGTTCAGGAGTCCGTCCCAAGCCCTTTTCAGCTGACTTTGATCTGCTGGTTCTTAGTGACCAATATAGAGATAAAAAAGTGGTAAAATTTGTAAAAGAAAGGCTGTAGTATTTCTGTCTTCATGACTGTTAGCACTGGCAGGCTGGTACCATGGTGTGCTGGGGTCCAGGGAGGTGCAACAAATGGATGGGGAATGCAGAGACCTTTCTCTGCAAAGTACAGAGCTGGAGACATTGGAGGATATAGAGCTGGGGTTTCTTTTATTTTGCTTTAAGGGAGTTGATGGAGCTTTCCACAGTTTTGAAAATGATTTTGTAGTACAGGGTCCATTGGGACTGTAGCAGACAAGATGATGCAGAACACTTTTTGGAAAGCCTAATCAAGAGAGTTTAGATGCTTTTTTCTTTTAATGGAAATGGGCAGAGGTTAAAGTATTTTCAAATGTAGATTAGTGTCAGTTAGAATGTAAAATAAACTTTCCACTGTCTCAGATTCTATCAAGATATGAGCTATTTAAGTAACAGCATTACCTGCATACTGCTACCCAGTACTTTTTTTCTTGCCAGCTGTTATGTCAGCCCTCTTGAACCTTGTCTGAGGTTGGAGGAGAAGCGTTTTGTATTTACTTTATGGCTACACAGCATCTGGCACAGCAGTGTACTGTCCCTGACTTATTTAGGGACTGGGAGCAACGTGGAAGGACTCCAAAACCATCATGACCTTGGTTTAGTTAGAGAAGGGACCCAGATCCGGCAGAGCTGACATGCCATGAAATGATGAAATGGTCAGATCTTGCATCTGCTGAACAGTCCTTGACCTCTGTTGAGAAGAGCTGGTATTCAGAGTTGGGAAGAAGAGGGTGTGATGAAAGTCAAAGTCCCCTCTCATGCCAGGGGACCTAGGGTTTTGCAGAGTACATAGAGTGGTTTATGCTCTGTGATGCATGCAGGGGAATGATGATCAGTACATTTCTGATGACATGGGGAGCCTGACTTTAAACTGAATGCAGCTGTAGCCATCGTGTACAAGCTAAACATCATTCAATCAGATGCAGTTCTCCAAAAGGTGCCTGAGTCCAACAGTTTCAATAGATACCCAGGACCTGTGCCATCTCTGGAAATTGCTGATTGTGCTTTGGTTCTGAAGGTGTAAAATGGGAAACAATTCCTTCCTGGGGATATTCAAAGTTGTTTTTTTACCATGTCACAAAGGTGATCCTGAGGTGGTAGGACCTGTATGAGTAATTACATTAAAACAGCACAGAGAACATGGTGGTCTTGCAGCATTACTGTGCATCTCTACACTTGGTACTATCACTGAAGAATGCTTTATTCTTGTAAAGGATGTTGTGTGAACTTTGTCTCCTTGATTGTGGTAACTGAGGACTCAAAAGAGCTGCTGTAATATTTGAGGCAAGGCAGTTTATTGTTGGTGGCATGAGATTAAACTGCAAAAGTCCAGACCATTCTTAATTGTAAATTTGTTGAAGGAGCTGTCCTTCATATAGTTTAATAAAACTTCAGACTGTTCAACAACTTCTGATCATAACTTCAAAATAGAATATTTAAAATTGTTGGCAGTTAGTTTCAGCATGAAGACTGCAAAGTGAGTGGGAAATGAATTGGACATCATCTATGATTGATTATGAGCTCCTCAAATTGAATGTGTTGGTTTTACTATCTGATGGCTTCAGTTATCCTTGGACATAAAACTTAAGGTCAGTCAAGAGCATCATTAGGAACAAGAATTTGCCCCCTATAAACACCAGAATGATATCACTGGGGAGTATGGTCTTCTGGCTAATAAAATAGGCTGATTTCTTTTTTTTCTTTTTTCCTTTTTTTTTTTTTTCCTTCTT
>NDXB01020234.1:128736-145917 GCA_002631895.1 Agapornis roseicollis | reverse complement strand
TCTGGGAAAAAAAAAAGGGCTGTTTTTTTTTTTTCTTTTTTCCTTTTTTTTTTTTTTCCTTCTTATTTTATTCTTTTTATTTGGAACCCTTAAAAGGTGCTTAAGTTGATAGTAAAATCCCCCAGGTATAAGCAGAAGCAGGATGCCAGAGTTGTTGCACTCTCCCATTCATGTAGCGGGTTTATTAACAAATGTTTTCAAAATCTGTCTTTTTCCTAATGTAATTAGGCTTTTAGCTTTGACTGGGAGCTTTCCCTCTAGGTCTCCTGTTGTTCAGGTCCTCTGTAAGCATAATGGGAATTTTGTGGTTTCCATTATATGAATGTCCATGCAACTGAAAGTCCTGGGATTTCTTCCTTTTTGCTCTCTCTGGAGGGGCTGGCTGTCCAACTCCTTTTCCATGTCTTTGGAGGTCACAGCCAAGAGAGATGTTGGTTATTAGCAGCAAATTCTGTGGACATCTTACATTTCAATTCCTTACTTCTCGTTTCTTCATCCTTCTTGGCTTGACAGCCAAGCAGAAAACTCCAGGCTATTTCATACACCATGATGATCCTCTTGTCTTCATTAGCTGCCTTCACTTTTACAAAGACTTTTGCTCTGTTGACATGGTAGCTCTGGGGCTGACGGCTGCCAGGGCCCAAGTTAGACCTCAACCCCTCTTCAGGGTGTGGATGGGGACTTGGCCCTTGTGCGCAGGCATCGCCATGGTTTGGGTGACTGACCCAAACTCGACAAAACCTTCTGGTGATTTCACTGTGTTTCCTAGGTAAAAAGAGAAGCTATGAGGTTAGGGTAAGAGGAATGGATGAAAAGAATGCATAGCATTGATTGCAGACCCCTAATGAAGCAGTTTCTTTAACAGGTAGAAGTATTTTGAGATGCATAATGTTGTCTTTACATTATTTTGTGAGGGCATTTCCCCATTGCATTTTTCATAAGATGCTACTGTTGGACACTATCTGAAACAAGATGCTGATCTGATTGAACCTTTGATCTGACCTGATCACTCCTGTGTGCTTTAGTACCCTTTCTTGATCACATGCCTGATAAAGAAAATACTATTTTTGGTACCTGTCAGAACAGAACTGTGTGGAACTGAAATTCCCTCTTGCAGTGGCTCTGTGTACACAGACTATCAGTTTATTTTGTTAAATCATTATCTGTTGTTTCAGAACCCTGTAAATATTGTGGAGTTATATCTTACTTGGATTGGCACTTCATGCTGAAAACGCCCAGTGATCTAACATACTGCAGCATTTCTGGGGATCTGACGCGAGGCAGAGATTGCCCCTGTGGAAGGCACTGGCCAAGGATGTTATGAAAAACTCTTGTCTTACCCCTAGCAGCTTGGGGGTTAGTTTAAGACTAGTAGTACCCCAGGCAGACAAAACTAATCATGTTTGAAAAGGTTTAGATAACTTATTGCTGGGGCTGTCAGAGCCAGATCTGTACAGTTACCTTGCCACCATCTCTGTAATGTGGGTAGTTTTGCAGATGTCCCATTGGAGTGAGGACAGCTCCATACAGCCTACACCATGGGTAAAAATAATGTTATAGCTCTGAGAGGAGTCCTTGGAGTCCTCAGTTAATGTGTCCCTGTTCACTGACTTTTAGTATCACATGTGATGGTTTTGGGGTTGGTTTTTTTTTTGGTCTATTTTTAAGAATTTCCCATAATCTTTCCAGCATTTTCCAAATGCTCTCCTCCTACGTCTGCACTCACATCAGGGATGAATTTCAAAATTTAGTTTGGAAGATAGGATCAACACAGGTGTTCCTGTTGCAACATTTAGAGCCAGATTGTCGCAAGGCTGTTGTATGCAGGATGCTCATGCTTGTTACGAAATGAAAGAAAATGTTTTACTGAAAGAAACATTTTCAAAACCTGGCCCAAGATGTTCACGAGAGGTGGTTTTTGTGTAATGGTAGCCCTGTATAAAGATGGTAGTTACAGTGCATGCGTTTCCCAGATTCCTCCACATATGTCTTTTGATCCTACTCAAGAGGTTTGCATGTCTGAGATCCTGATATTTGGTGATTACAGGCAGTTTGCATTACTGCTCACTCATTCAGTTATTTGAGCACCCTGCAGGCTCTGGTGATGGGATTTGTCTGACCACACATAGTCACCTGCTGCTTGAAGTGCCTGAGTCATCTCATCCTGAAATAGGGAGCTAAGAGAAATAAGTCACATCCTAATATCGTTCTCTTCTCTGCACTGAATATGAAGAGACTCCTAGGAGCTAACTGGACCACAGCCATTTCCAAACATCCTTCTTCTTTTCTCTCCCACCATGCATTTTCTTATTTTTCCAGCTATCTATTTGATTTTTCCTTTATATCACCCTTTCCTCCTCCCTCTTTCATTTTCTGTACATCTTTTTAGGAACAGTCAAACTGACAGTGCCTTAGGAATGGTCAAACCAGGTGGCTGGAGAAGCCCTCTGTGCTCACATAAAGTAGCTCACGCAGTGCAAAACTGCTGGTGTGTGTTTTGGAGCTGGGCTGATGGAGCTGGGCAGTGCAGACCTGGCCCTGAGTTGTCTTTGGATGAACAGCAAGAAATACTGCATTGGGGTGGTCTGCTACCATCTTCTGATGAAGTCACTTGGTACTTGATTTCTGGAATAGGGCAGTAACAAAAGAAGAGTGCTTACATGTAGCTTTCCTCAGCCCCTGTCATGTCCTGGTATAAAAGGAGCCTCTTTTAAAAGCCACTTTCCAGTCACTAGCTGGAAAACCTCTAAATAAAGTCTATAATAAAACTTCTGTTGGCTTCAATGCAAGAGATTTAATTCCTAAACTTGTATATGTTGGCTAAATGTAATGTGGCATCTGGTATGTAGAATGCTTATGACAGTTCGCATATTTTGAAACGGTCATTACTGTAAATGGAATAATTGGAAAAGATGCTAGAAGTGTTTAAAGAGATTGTGCCTACATTTAGGAAAAAATACACACCAGGCTGATATGAGCAATCCAGAGATAGCAAGAAATAGTAATGATAAGAGCTGTCACAGCTTTTTATTGTGTGGCGAACAAGCAGAGCTCCTCCCTGTGCTTTCTGTAGTAGCATGCCCTTGATTGAGATGAAAAATTGGCTAGGATAACAAAAAAAGGATCTGTTAGCATCTATCTTGTAATTGTGCTAAAGCTGGGAATGCAGATTTTGATCTCAGCCTTTCCAAATACTCTTCTTGCCTTAGTAGTCCCTGTGATGCTGCTGTGATGTCATGGAGCATATTCCTCAATGAAATGCTGGTGGCTTCAGGATAGGCATGCAAAGTGTGTAAGATAACGAGAGTGGTCCTTTGGTATATCTTGATGAAGTCCTGCAAGTACAGTGAGCAGTTTTGACTTTCATGCATTAAAATGGCACATATGACTGGGAGAGGCTTTTGAAAGACCACAAGTATCTTGCCTACACTTTTACGATTAAATTCCAGCATTTTATCTTCATAGGCTGCATCCTGATGACCTTAGTTACGATCCATATTTACTGCTGGCAGTGAGTTAGGGCTCTTTCCATTAAATTAGATTGTGTTGTTTCTGTTTACAGGGGAAGTGAATTTGGCTTCAGACATCTTTAGCCCATTTGCCTTATTTAAAATTTTAAGAATGAGTCTTGACTTGGTGAAATTTCAAGTAGCTCTTGTGTTGTTAAAATAGCTGTGTATCTGGAAAGAGGGACAGTTGTGTTCAGTGTATTACCATGGAGGGTTATGGTATTTTAGCATCTAAGGTCTCTACTGAATATCACAGTCACATTCTTGGTAAGTTAGATATGTTAATGACAGAAAGCTGTATAATGTAACATTCCTGACAACAGGAGGGATGCCTTGAAAGTGGTGGATATGCACAGCCTCCAGGGCTGCTCTGAGAGCTGCCCGAAACCACTGCTGGAACAGTTTTCAGCAGTAGAAGTCTTTCCAGATTAGAATGACCAATTCCACTTTCATCCTAGTTCTCTCCTCTTAGCTCCCAGGCACTATATGACATTAAAAGAAAGCAAGACTTTGGTTCCCAGCACTTTTGAGAGAGTCCCATTGCATGTACAGTAGACAAAGCAGATCAAACACGATAGTGTACCATCCTGTGTTTTCCCTGGCTGCTGGGTGAAATTATGCCCCTTGAATGTCAGCCAGCCTGTGAGGCAACAGGGACAGCCTCCTGTCACCAAGATTGCATGAGGTGGTGATGTCAGGGTGGGTTGCCTTGGGTTTACTGGTGCTGGAGTAGCTTGCCAGGGTAACTTTTCCCCATGCCATGCAGATGCAACCAGTGCTACAGTTAGGTGAATTGTCTGCCTTTGCCAAACTGCTCCAGCTGCCTTGCCTGTAGGTTATCTGCATGGCCTTCCTGAAAGTAGTCCTGGAGACAGCGTGGCATGGGAATGATATATCCTTTGATGTTTAGAGCCCATGACAGCATGTATAGTGAGGTGTTCATGGCTCATGTGCCCAGAGTGTTGCACCCATGTAGTCTGAGTGGTTTCCTTCTAGCTGCATAAGTGGGGACAAGTACTCTGAATTATGAGTTAGACAGACATCCCTCTCAGGCTGGATCTCAAAATCTGCCGTGATAACACCCTGCAATCTGGTCCCTAGACTAGCCTGCTCAACCTGCTTCATTCAGAGAGTGGGTAAAACATCCATCCAGAGAGCTACAGGCTTTCAGGGACTAGTGGCTTTCACTATTACAATTGGGGTCTGGGAGTCATCCAAGTCAGTAGAGACATGCCTGTGACTTGAATGGGAAGAGGATATAAATTTCTGTGCATGAGTACATAAGGTGGCTCTGGCATTAGCTGTAGCTTTGATTCAGAGAGAGATATGAGTATTGCCGAAGTCAGAGAAAGCTGCCATCCTGCAGTAATACCTGTGATTTGGATGAAAATGCAGGATGTGGCTATGGAATCAATGGTAGTATGTAGGGGAATCACTAGAAAGCATGAAGATTAAACTGAAAAGGGCTTGTTTCTGAGACTGGCTTATGTGCAGTCCTCCCTGTGCAATTGATCCTCTTCCAGAATAAAACTATCCATCTCCAGTGTTGAACCAGTTAATGCAAGCAGGGACTTAGGCTGCTTTCTGCCATACTCTAGGGTAGTGACTGTATGCTGGAGAAAGCCTTGCAGAACAGAAGGGGGAAAGAAATGTCAGTTCAAGTCAGGGTGTGTTGACTCACAGGGGACATTTTGAAGGTTATGGGTATATGTTAAGAAGGTATTAAATAGCTTTTGCTTTATCAATATCACTTACAAAAGCAAGTATCCTCTTCAGAGCACCAGAGTGTATAAGGATATGAGTTAATTAGTCTGCATTTTCAAAGTGGTAGAAAATCAGAATTTATATCAGAAAAATTGCAAAAAATTTTGTTGGTGGCTTGAAATCCAGTGACTTCTGTAAAACTTCCTGGCCTCGTATCTGCTTTTTCTTCCCACTCATTGCTTTCTGCAGCTGTGTCCATTGAACGTGGTGTGTTCATTTGTGATGTGTGTGACTCGAGAGAGGAGAGGTCCAGACCTGCTGTCCAATGGCTCACTGCAGAGGAGCAGGTCCAGCCGCTGATGGGGCAGGTTGCGGTGGTCGCTGTGGCACTAAGTCACTTGTTTTGAAGAGAGCTGTGGGCTGCAGGAGGATGAGCCAGACCACAAGCTAATTTGTAAACAGTCTCAGTGGAGCATTTGGTGGCCTGCGAAATGCCCAGGCTAATCCTGCAGCCTTTATCTTGACACCTGAGGCAGCAGCACAGCTGGCCTCCTTTGCTTTGCCAGATTCCCATGCTTGCGTCTCCATCTTTCTAAACATGACACAGATTTTTTCACTTCCCAGACCTAAGAATGGGGGGAGAGCAATGGAAGAAATTTGCATTAAAGCCATTGCCATGCCAGTGTGAAAATGCAGAGGCCCCTTGGCAAAAGGGAGGGGGCCCCTCACATGGGGGTGGTGTGTTGTCCAGGTTATCGGGGATATAACTGCAGTGAGAACAACCTTGCGGTGCATTCAGAAATGCTTGCCTGACTAACATATTGCTTACATTTGCTGACTCACTCTTGCACTGCCTTTTCTTTCTTGTTCCCTGGATGTGTTGATTTTTATCTCTGTTACTAGGGCTGTGTTCCAGACACTGTATAATAAGTGTGTTTGTGTTTGGCTTCCGTGGAGGTAGGAGGCATCTACATTTGGATAGAAATGTTAATATAATATAAGTGAATCACAGCAATAGAATACAGGGGCCTGACCCCCCCTGCCCCACCATGGGTGGGAAGGTTGTGAAATGCAGCTCTTGGGGCAGCCATACCCTGCATCACTGCTTGGGACTTTGCTCCATTCAGCCTTACTGCCTCTTCAGGTCCTGCTCTCTGAAGTGTCAGTGTTTTGACCTATTAAATTCAGCCTCCTGCTTTCACGCGTAGAGAACACTAATACAGGCAGCCTGTGTCTGAAAGTCCTTTCAGGGTGGGAGCCATACATGGCCATGGCTGATAACTGCAGCAAAGCTGCTGGTTTCCCACTGCCCTGCTTTTCCTAGAGGCATGTGGGTGATCAAAGCCGCTGCTCAGCACCCACCCTGGACATAGGGTGCTCCTGGAAGAGCTTCATCTGTCTCCTGTCTGGATGAGCTGCAGCAGCCCTTCATCATCAGAGCCCTGCTTGCTTTCCTGCTTTGATCTTTCACCTGGAGCCATTAAATGTCCGTGTCTCTTGCCACTTCAAAGGATGTCTGTTCTTAATGTGCAATACCTATGTACTTCTGGAGGTACGGCTCATTTCCTGCATGTCTTCTCAAATACCAGTGGTCTTAAGTGACACTCCTAAAATGTTTGAGGATCCAGGTTAGCATGCAAGGAGAATTACAGCTTCATGGTTTTTGCCTTTACAGACTAGTTTCCTAGGCTTTGTCTATGGGTATCCCAGATAGTTGCAACGATCCTGTCTTCTTAATCTCTTCTGAACAGGCCACCATTTATTTCTCTTGTCCAGCTTGCTGAGGGCTGGTTTGAATCCCATCTCATTAAGTTGCCATCACATAATGCTCTTTTCTCTTGTTTTAATCAGATGATGTCCAATGTTTTTCCCAGCAATCCTCATGCAAAGAGTGACATTGCATGGCCAATTACCAGGGAACTAATTGGCAAACAGCTTCTTCCCTCATGGTTGAAAGAGTATTATCTATGCATTCCCAGGAGATCGTACCACACAACATCACCTTGCAGCTGCAGTGCTGCGAATGAAGCGTGCTTTTTCCCTCCATGCTGGTTCCTGCTCATCAGTTTTGTGTCAGACTGAGAGCAGATGGCACTCCCCAATGTCACGAAGCAGAATCTAGCACTGACGGTGCCTTCAAAACCCTCTCTGCATTGAAGCTACAGCCCCTGTGTGCTGGTTCTGCATAGCAGCAGCTGAACAGAGGCACCCTTCTGAGTGCCTAGGCATGGTAGTTTTGCTTTAAGGAACTTCAACCTGGAAAGGGCTGCATTTCTGGTTCTTTTTAGGCATGATTGCTTTTCTCAAGCCAAACTATTTATGGCATTTCTTATTGCAGGTTTCAGTATTCCAGGTTCAGTGATATCAGTGATACTTAGCGTTTATAAACAGAAATTCTAAGTTTGAAGATCTTGGCATTTTTGATTGTGACTTTTGTAAGTGCTGAAGGCCATTAAACATGCAGCTTCCCTGGTGTCTTCTGTTAGCTGTTTCTTCATGGTGGAAAATCACTGCCAGCTTCTTGAATCAGCCACTGAAAAGCCCCCAGGCATTTTGGTGGCAAAGCTAAGGAACTGTGTGACCAGCTTAACTCACTTTTGGATTTACATTTTTGTCATTGATTCTGAATACATATTGGGCTGAATACATAAGCAAACAATATCAGGAAGGTGTGTGCTTGCACTCTCACACTTTACTGATTCTCAAAAGCAGTGACTAGCACCTTGAGCCCATGCAGTGAGAATTAAATGATGAGCAGAGCTGTTGTCTCACATTTAACAACTTTGTCAGCAACATGGACAGTGGGATTGAGTGCAGTCTCAAGGAAGTCTGCTGATGACACCAAGCTGTGTGGTGTGGTTGACACACTGGAGGGAAGGGATGCCATCCAGAGGGACCCTGATGGTCTTGAGAGGTGGGCGGTTGCCAGCCTCATAAGTTAAAGGCCAAATGCAAGGTCCTGTACCTGGGTTGGAGCAATCCCAGACACACCTACAGGTTGGGCAGAGAATGGACTGAGAACAGGCCTTCAGAAAAGGACTTGAGGGTGTTGGTTGATGAGAAGCCCAACATGAGCCAGCAGTGTGTGCTTGCAGGTTAGAAACCAACTGTATGCTGGGCTGCATCAGAAGGAGCATGACCAGCAGGTCGAAGGAGGTGATCCTGCGCCTCTGCTCTCGTGAGACCTCACCTGCAGTACTGCATTCAGCTCTTGAGCCTCCATGCATGAGGGATATGGACCTGCTCAAGCAAGTCCATGAAAGGACCATGAAGATGCTCTGAGGGGTGGAGCACCTCCTATGAAGACAGGCTGAGAGAACTGAGCTTGTTCAGCCTGGAGAAGAGAAGGCTTCCCTATAGCAGCCTTCTAGTACCTAAAGAAAATGGAAATGGAGAGGGGCTTGTTACAAGGGTGTGTAGTGACAGGACAAGGGGAATGGCTTTAAGCTGAAAGGGGGTAGATTTAGATGAGATGCTAAGAAGAAACTCTTCACTGTGAGGGTGGTGAGGCAGTGGCAAAGGTTGCCCGGAGAAGCTGTGGCTGCCCCATCCCTGGCAGTGTTCAAGGCAAGGTTGAACAGGGCTTTGAGCACCCTAGTCTAGTGGACAGTGTCTCTGCCCATGGCATATGAGCTTTAAAGTCCCTTAAACCAACCCAAACCATTCTATGCTTCTATGATTAAATTAGTCATTCTCTATCCCATCCTTCTTTGAATTTGTGTTATATTTACTGGCAAAGAGCATCTGGCATCATCTATCTGTAAATCGTAAATTCAGATTTATTTTACACAAGTAAACAGAAACCAGTCCTAGAACAGACAATTATATGAGAGCTTTTAAAAAGATGCCTTATCTTTACCAGTAAGTGGTAGTGTGTACTCTTTTAGGATCTGCTCTACTAAGATATTTCTTCATTTCTGTTGCCTAAGGTGAGCAATAAGCTTTTCTTCAGCATGGCACTCTGTCACAGGAAGGGGTGGGCAGTGATGCTGGAGAAAATAAACTCTCTTCCAGCTCCAGACTGCAGCACCTGCTCCTGGTAACATTTTTATGTCCCCTTATGCAACTGGATGATGAATTTCTGGGATGAATAGCTGCTTCTGTGCTGAGTTTAAAATGGGAACCAGGGCTTTTTCACCTAACTTTCAAATACTCTCTTTTGAGAGTCAAGGAAGAGGCTTTGTTGCCTTGCTAGAGAATGCTTGCAGGCTGGAAACCCTAAGTCTCTTCCCACCCTGCTTGGGTCCCAGAACTCCTGGCCCTACAGCTTTGTGCCCTATCCCATCCCCAACTCAAAGCTGCCCACTTGGCTTCTTGTTTAAGATGAGGGAAGAGATTTGTACCTATGGAAGAGGCTTTGGGCTGTGGGCAGAGTCAAGGAAATATCCCTATATTAGTTCTATGGATAGTTAGGCCAGATTTTCCAGCTGTTTATTTTACAAGCATGCTGAGGCATCTTAATGCAGTTAGAGGTATTAAGTCTATGTTGTTAAGTTAATGACTTTAATAGGCCTTTAGCATTTATGTTTAATCTAGTACTACTTATTGGCCTACACGGTATGTTGCTATGTTTTAAAGCTTCAGACTTGGCAGCTCTCTGAGAGAGTACTTGTATTTCCCAGATATTTGGATGAATTTCTTTCTGCTGTTGTTAACCAATGTAGGCTTCAGCTCTGCATTTGAACTAAAATTTAAAACCATCTACAGAAGGGAGCCTGATGCTGTAGTTGGAAGCAACATCATGGGCTGACTTTGAAAAGGGTGTCTGTATGTGTCTGCTAGGCACAGGCAATGGGTGGAAAGCTGATGGAGAGAGAAACAAATTTGGTTTGTTTCAAATGGAAGCGTAAAACATTGTGCCAGCCAAGGAGGTCTGAGAAGCTGCCCAACAGACCGTACGACCTTGTTCACTGAAATGAAGCTTAGTTAGGGATGCTTCCAGCTCTCTTCAGATTCACAGGGAGAAACATCCTGCTGGTCGCAGCACAGCAGAAAAAGTATGAGCCACCATTTCTTTCTGTGCTGTTTGAACATACTTGATTTTTGGATGTGAGTGCTTCTCCAGCAATGAAATTTCTGGGCTACATTAACCTTTTATCTGCTCTCTACTAGCTGGCAATTTCTATCCTGATTTGCCGTGATTAAAAACTAATCTAGCTGGGATTTTGTGGTACTCCAGGATTCAGGCATTTTGATCTTGTAAGTCAGGTTTTAAATTAAATGCACATTACATGTACATCTGCTTTAATTATAAAATAGAATCAGTGTTTCATTTTTAAAGTAAAGATTATTCATGATACTCTGGTCTATTCAGAATTTCAGGTGTATTGCTGCAGCAAAACAATCGGAAAGCATCTTCCAAAGGACTGTTCCAATTGACTTTGGAGGGGTACTTTTTGTGGTTGATGTCAAAAACATGTACAGAAGGAGCTTTTAAGTCTCTACCTGTGGTGCTACGATTTTGCTATTGTGTTTCAGGAAGCAAACCCAGCACTGCCATGCTTTGCTGAGGCAAAACTTTCACTAATGCCATAGGACAAGTTTTTTTCTTTACCGTGAGCAGCTGGTTAAGAATGCTAACTTAAAAAGAGGAGATTCAAAGCCTGATAAAGACCTGATTCTCTTACAGAGATAATCCTTACATGATTTTCCTAAATATTTTGTCAAGTGTTTCTGTCTCTTATTTTCTGAAGTGTATGTGTACTAATGCCTGATGACCTTCCTTGGGTCAGCTTTCATCATCTAATAACTCGAGGCACTTTGTGCACATCCTGGAATATAGATATTTGGCTTATTTATGAGTAAATACCTCTCAGTCTCTGTTTAAATTTACTTGAGTCTAAAGAGGTGCTGATATGCATACACCACAGATGTATTGCAGTCATACTGCAGGTACTTACATGTGACAGATACCATTCATTAGCTCCTCCCCAGCTATGACAAAATACTTTTGTGCCAAGTGGAAGCCGGGTATTTTCCATGCAGTTTTTGCAGAAGTTGCACTTAAACCTGTTCTTCTGCAAATATTAACACAATCTTGGGTTTTTATTAGTATATCGTAATTAGTATGCCTCTAAATTCTTCTTGGCAGTTTATTAGTTCATAAAGGGTTGCAGCATTTTCACTGGTTCAATTTGATGGTTAAGGCTAAGCTATCTAACCAAAGCTGGAGTCTTTGGTTCTTGGTGTCGGTGCTTTGTCCATTTTCTTGGCTTGCTCCTCACCTTTTTCAGGTTATGATTTGTTTAGCTTAAAATATCTTTTGATCTTTGGCTTGTAAACAAAGGCAGTAAACACTTCTGTAAAGTGTCCACACTTTGTGGAGAGAGGTGTGCGGTTAACCGTTTTGTGAAATAGCTTATCCCAGTAGACCTTGAAATGTATTTAAATGGTAATCCTATTTCTAACCCAGGTTAGGTAAATAACTGTGTTTGTATTTTGACTTCTCACCAAAGGTTAGTCCATTTGCAAGTAGGCTGCAGTCACACTAATGACAAATACTGTTTTAACATGCTTGAGTAGAAAATGGTACCATCCTCATGTAGCACCATGCCATGTATCAATTTTATGGCACTGCTCAAAACCAAATGTGACAAGCGTTACTTTATAGAGGGTTACTGCACCCACAGGCACTGGTGCATGGAGATAAACCCCCATTTTCACTTTGCTGTGTGTTGGGTGTACTCTGTTTTACAGCATCGTGTTTTATTTGATACCAGCCTGGACTATGGTAATCCATGAGCTGATACCATTTCTCTTGAGTATGGGAGCTGCTTGCAGTTCACCTCAGGATGAAGATCCAACAAATCTGCATGCACAAAGTGAAAGATTCAGGCTCTGGTTTTAACTATATTAGAATTTTTGGGTATTGAAGGTCTTTTGATTTTGATTCTTACTCTTCTCTTACAGCAAATGTGAACTAGATCTAAAATCTGAACATGCTGTGCATTCTGAAGTTGTTAAGTTCATCTCATTGAATTCAAAAAAGGTTTCAAACCTTTCAGGGTTGCTCTTTCCAAGTGAAATGTAGAACAACCACTATTACTGTTCTTTTCTGTAACTTCTCTAGCGATGTGTTAAGACAGTACATTTTTGGTGTCACTTGGGTAACCATGCTATGAGGTTAATTTGGGAGACTTGAAACAATTCTTCAACTTGTGCCATTATAGCAATGTGGGCTGGAATATAGTAGCAAAAATTTCAGCATTTCACTTTAATCCTTTTTCTCAGGCACAACCAAGTTTTGAACCAATAGGTAGGAAGTGAAGCATAAAGTACAGATTTCCAGACGCAAAAAGCACAAGACCATTTCAGGTATTAATGAGATGTGAAATGTTTTCACCTTGCAGGAAAAGCTCTCCAAAGAAAGATCACGGTTGTCTTTAAGTTATTCTGTGTGTATGTTCTTTACTTAGAGCTGATCTCTGATATGGTTACTGTTCAGTTACAAATAATCATTTTACTTGAGACACTAGGCTTTCTTCTCTTTCTTAGGCCGCCTTCTTATTGGTGTCCATGGAACTCACCAGATTAGATGTCCTAAACAATAGACATAGCAGAGTAAATATAGGTACAGTAGCCTTTTCCCAAAGCAAAGTTTTTCCTGCAGATCAAATAAGGTAAAATCAGATAGACAAGTCCCTGAGAGCATTGAAACATCAACACATAACATGTGAGAATCTAGATGCTCTGCATGGGACTTTGCATGACAATTAAGTGTGGAGACAGACTCTGTATTTAAATGGTAATTTTTTAGAAGGCGATAAAATCATATCTGCTTTTACATGCTATCCCAGCTATTTCAGTTATAACAGGCAATGCAGTAACCTGCACGGATTGGTATAATCACACTGGAGTACCCAATACAGAATTACAGTAACTGTTCTTTCCTATCTATCAGTAGAACAATGGATAATCCCAGCTGCAAACTCATGTAGACACTGGGTGCTCTTTCTACAGTACCATGCTTGCAGAACTGCGCAGAGATCCATCTGTTCTTTCTGCACTTCCTTGTCTATGTGGGGAGAGAAAAATCACAGGTTTGTGATGTTTTTAGGATCAATCACTGTTATCACAAAAGGCAAATTTCAAAGTCATTTTACAAGATGATAATGGATGAATCGGCTGGCTCTGTACTTGTAGTTGTTAGGATGATGACATAACTCTACATCAGATTTAATTCAGTTCAATATAGTTTAAGCAGTTAAAATAGCTGGGAAATAAGCAAGAAGACCGGATATTGAATCCTGGAGGAAAAGATCACCAAACCCTCCTGGTCAATGTCTCTAAGGTTTAGAAAATTATCTTTGCAGGGGATTTCAAGCTGCCATGTCCTGCAAGGCCAGGAGGAATTCACTGTATTCTGTCTAGTCTTTCTGGATCACACTTCATTGCTCCCAAGTATAAAGATAGTTAAACCTGAATGTGCTTAATGGTTAATAAAAAAGGGCCTTGTATATTGAAAACCTTTTTCTCTGAGTCCAGGACAGCGAGAATTTAAAAGGGTAGAAGACAACAGTCTCTAAGGCACAGTATGAACTTCTCTTTGCAGATCTTATTAACCTGGGCAGCTCTTGGGGTTTTCATTTATATACAGCTATGGGGTTTTCCTTTGTTGGGTCCCTTCAATGTTGGGTTTCATGTAAACAGGAAACAATTAGAGAAGAAATATGGTGCTCTATTTCCATTGCATTTTCTGTGCAAAACTGTGGGCTGAGCCATTCAGGAATTTTCCCCTTAATTGCACTCTTGGTTGTGTAAGGTGTGTTGAATGATTTTATGTTATGTCCCACTTCCCCCACCTGCTTGGAACTGATTCAGGCAACCTACCTTATGTAATGAGAGGTATTTCAGCTCAGTTTGCAATCTGAAGATACTGAGAGCTGGATTCATTGCTTAGTTACACAAGAGTTGTTGCAGAGAGATTGTGCCCATCTTGTCATGTGCGGGAGGGAGGTGGCACGGTACGGGCTCAGCCCTATCCTTCTTATAGGCATTCCCTGAGAAGCATCAATGTGATTACAGCTTGTGCTGGCTGCAGGTAGTCACACTGCATGGTTGGGGAACCTGAGCTACCCATCCCAGCCCTTTCGTTTCACAGGATGTTGTTTGTCTTGCACAAGTAAACATTAGCGTGTATAATCCTATGAGCTCTGTGGGATGAGCTGCTCTGCTTGCCTTGGGGCTCCCTGTTTGTTGCAGTGTTGCAGTAGTAATGATGTAGCTCCAAATCAGAAGAAAAGACCACCTGAGGCAGGCAGGTTCTTTGAAAGTTTAATAGATGCCAGCGAAATGAAGCTAAGACATCAAGAGATCCATAAACCCTTGAAAGTTCAAGAAATTTGTGCATAATTAATAGCGGTAACCAAAGCAGAGCAGCAGGTGAACATCAGTCTCAGCTTTCTTTTGGCAACTGCTTGATATGTCCATTTTCTTAACTGAGAAGAAGCAAGACCAAAGGCAGGTGTAAATGCCATCCAACTCTATTCATGATGCCACTGGTAAGTTTTACCACTGGCAAAGATCTCAGAATTGTGTCTTACTTTCATTTGGCCTCAGAGATGCATTAACTCTGACACATCTGATAGATGAATTTGACTGCATATACAGGAGCTAGAAAGCTTCTGGAATTGCCCAAGAGGACTTAGATCTTTCCAGAACTGTGTAGTGCTAATCAGAATAAGAAAAGGCAGTGGTTCTCTGTGTCTCTGAGGGCTAAGAGAACCATGTTCCCTGGTTCTCTAATTCCCCCTGAAAGTCTGCAATTAAAGACTATAGGTTTTTGTAATATTTGCTGGATTATTCATTTGGATTATTCAGCATAGGTCGCTTGATGTATGGATGAATTTACATTTCTGAAAGGTGATTTTTATGGAGAAACAGAGAAATAACACGGTAGAGGGTTTACTTCCAAAAAATGCCTTATAAGCCACAGAAAGAGAAAGAACAAATAAATACTCAAGTAAATACCTCAAAATATGTTTCTCTTTTTGTGTCACTGGTGGTATGTGCACTCCTTGGCAAGTGCTTCTTCTAAGTAGTACTGAGACGCATGTGTGATGATATTGTGATTGGGCTTAGAAGTTTCTATGTGAAGTGCCACTTTCTTCTGCCCATAAATTTTCATTAAAACGTGTTTTATGATAACCTGACATGAATTATGAGATTGGATCCACTGCTGCAGAAAAAAAGATGCCTTTCAAATCTATGTATGTGGTGTAGAACTACATAGCTGTATTGAAGGGATGGTATTTATATTACAGCCTAGAATAATTGCAGGAAAGCAAACAATTACATTTGTGCATCTAACATTGTAGAAGCTCAGTGTTTGCTGAATAAATGTCACCTTGCTGGAGGTTGCACAACCAAGTGATGTCTTAGCTTGCACAATCAAGAATAATTTAAACATGCAAGAGGACAAAGATAAAATTGGTTTTGTAATGATAAAGCCAAAGGCCTTCATTTTTGTGCAATTAAAATTTCACCTCGGAATTGCGCAGTGAATTGTTTGCACGGCATTTCCTTTGATTCCTCACCCATCCTACTCTGAGAAGGATACACAGAAGATGTGTTAAGCAAATGCTGAGCTGCAGTTTGTTTGGAGCCCTTATGCGCCTAGGCGCTTGCTTTCAATGGAGCAATGGTTAAAGTCTCTTAGCTGTATCCATCCTAAGTCTTTCTTCTTTGATATTTCTTCTCAAGGGCTGAGAATGACCTCCAGTCAAACATTTGTGGGGAGTTTAACGATGTCACAGTTTGTCTGGTGCTGCTCAGCCTGTGAGTGCTTTGGTATTTCTTATTCATAGCCAAGGCAGAAGAAATCCCAGCTTTTCTTGACATTTTTCATTTTTGGTAAAGTGCTTTGTAGAGGAAGCAAGCACACAGTGTTTATGGGCTTTAATGGTACATACAGGGGTGCTTGGAGGTCCAGTGATTTCAGAGAGCTTTGGAGGATGTGCCTGTGCATCAACTGTTACTGTTTTAGGCAGGTCAGGTTTTCCTTCCACAGAACATGCTCACATGGATGTCCAAAGAGGCAAACATGGAAGAAAGGCAAAAGATTAGTTTGTATATTCAAAAGATATTATGCATATGTTACTGGGGGGATTGGAGAAGCTGTGAATGAACTTGCAGATGATTTAAGGGCCACTGCAGATACCCTATAAAGAGAAATATAAGCGTTCATCCAAAATCAGCATGTTGGCACCAGAAAGGAAAGAAAATCCATAGGAGTGAAGAGCTTGAAAAGGGTCTGTGCCTGAGAGGTGAAGTTCTATGCACAGTCACTGCGATTAGTTCCTAGATTAAATGTGTGGACTTGAGATACTCAGAAGGTCGATGGTCCTTTCTGGCCTATAAGCTGCGAATGAATGAATGACCAATTTTGAACCTGAAGTGTTGTCTCGATCACACCAACCGGTTTACTAAACACATGGAAAGCTACAGAATGAGAGCATTGTAAAATGTTTTGGCACCTTGGGAGATTTTGCCCTTTTCATAAGTGTTTCCTATCAGTTGTTCATGCAACGGTCACATCTTCAGAAAAATCTTGTATTCTTCTAAGTCATTACCTAGAAGCCTTTCATGTTGAGTTTCTGGAATTTCTTGGGCAAAGCAGGGTAAAAATATATTAATCTAACTGCCATATACAGGTTTTTATTCTTAGTGTTTCATGCATTATCAGCATTGATGGTGATGTCCCTGAGAGGGAGGTAAGGCTCGTTGCCACATGAGCATCTTCTGGAGACAAGCTGCATCACTTTCTTTGCTCTTGCTCACTGTTGTTCACAGGATCGGTTTGAGTGTATGCTTAATCTGTTAACTGCTTAGTTTTATTGCATACTATGTATGTAGCAGTACTTAAGGATAACATTACCTTGCATTTCCCACTGGATTGTCATGTTTTACTTAAATCTTTGCCCATGTTGATCAGCCAGAAGATGAGGAATTAAAAAAAAAAAAAAAAAAA